>LOJH01025206.1:0-22351 GCA_001685095.1 Ellobius talpinus
TACACTTCCTCCCCTCCTCCCATTCCCCTCCCGCTCCCCCACTCACCCTCCTTCTTCCCCTTCCCTCCTTAAGAGAGGGCTGGTAGTTTTAACTATGAGTAAATATTGACTTGGAGAATGTCCTCATTTTAGACCCAGTTCTTCAGGTCATCTTATACAATTTCAAACAATCACAAACTGTCATTGACATTGCCATCAATGGTTTGATGATTTTGGCCCACTTAGGCATGCATAGAAATATTTCATTCCTTTAATTTTTAGTTAAATTACTTTAAGCCCCCTTTCATTTTTCTATTTTTTATTTAAAAAAACAAAAACAATCTTTTTTCATTTTAGTACATATCCTAATTCCTACTTCCTCCCCTCCTCCCATCCTCTATGCCTTTCCCCTCACCCCACCCCACTCCCACTTGTCAGAGAGGGTAAGGCACATTGCTTTGAGGAAGGATCAAGGCAGTCCCTACTACAACCAGACAGAGCAAGGTATCCATCCAAAGGGAATGGGTTCCAAAATGCCAGAACAAGCAGTAGGAATAAATCCAGGTCCCACTGCCAGGGGCTTCAGTCTCCCCAGCCATGCAACTGTCACCCACATTTCGAGGGTTAGTTTAGTCCTATGCTGAACCCTTCCCTGTCTGGCTGGAGTTGGTGAATTTCCATTAGCTCAGGTAAGCTGTTTTAGTGGGTGTCCCATCATGGTCTTGACCTATTTGCTCATATTCTCACTTTCACTCTTTGACTGGACTTTGGGAGCTCAGCCCAGTGCTCCGTTGTGAATCTAAGCCTTTTTTCCTACGTAATCTATTTTAATTTATTACAAAATATGCTATTAGAACAAATAATAGATATTTCCTGGCAAACTAATTCTTTTACTTTATTAAAGCATATAATACATCAAAAATATTATATTTCTGCAATGAAGGTAGACATAGTTAACATTCCTACTTATAAATAGTAAATATTTTGTAATTATTATTTCTCTATAATTCAATTAGAAATATTGAAAAAATTAATTTCTTACTAAAATAGGATAATTAATTCCTCAAACTTAACCATCTCCCACTCTGTGAATATCACAATATAATAGATGATGCAGTTAAATATAGAAATGCAGATAATAGCAATATAAATATGAGTGAAACATTGAGAGTATTGTGCAATTTTATCACAGGCCATATATATTATATCAAAATATTTTAGCATTACATGCATATCAAATATGTATCATTCTACATAGTTACAACTGAGATTTGATTTGTCTTTTTAATTATAAAAATGGAGTGAAATAATTACACATGCTATTTTGATGAAATGTCAATAGCTAAATTAAAATTTATTTGATAATACAAGTGAAAACACTTAGGAATGAGGATGTTTCTCAGTTGGTATTTTGCCTAGCATGCAGGAAGCCTTTGATTAAATCTCCAGCAGTGCTTGCAGCATAAACAGAATGGGAAAGGTGGAGTCAAGAGGTCAAGAGTTCAAGCTTATCCTCAGCCACACAGCCAGTTTGAGGGCAGTCTAATCTATGTGACACCCTATTTCAGAAGGTGAAAGAAGTAAACAAACAGAAGTTCTGGTATTCTTTCTCTTTAATTTGTCTTTCAGATATTAAATCCTTCATATATAATCTTAACAAAAATGTCCGTCAGAAAAAGGAAGTACTAATATTTACTATAGTCAAAAATTTTACAATTGCTTATATAAATGTAATATTCATCAGAAAATACACAATATCAAAGAATATACAAGCAAGTGATGCAAGCTACTGCCTGTGTTTTCTAAACATATTTTGATATACTATGAAAATATTTCAATGAAAATAATACATTTTGAAACTTAGGAGTAAAGAATTAGAGAAGGAACTCACTTTATCTATTTCAGCCTGACCACAGAATCTAAAATGGAGTAAGACAGAATGAACAGACTTTACCTCCGAACACTCACCGACTGCCAGCTGTCCAGTGAGCTGCCCCAAGTGGTTTCTTGCATTCACTGTTACATTTCTGTCAGACTGTAAAACCAGGGGACTGTCCTAGGAAACATGCATAAAACACATAAATCAAATCAAAGCATAGCTGCAATCAGAACACATGAAATAATGCTGTATATGTTATATACATTTTGTTTATAAAGTAGGCGATTGTATTAACATTCGCTTGAACTGGGTAAAGAAATGGTGTCCAAAAAATACAGTTTTACAATGGATTGGAAAGCGTTCATGTTTATATCCAGGCATTAACCATCTAATTACAGCATCTTCAATCCTACTGATGGCTCTTAACCAAGAGTATAAACGCCCCTTCATCCCCTTTCTTAATGGTATGTAAGCTTGTTGGCACAGATAATCCATTCAATCCCAATAGGAAATTCCATCTAAGTAACTTTCAGACTTTATTATTAAATGAAATTTCTTCATAACATCCTCCACTGATAACTGTGAATACTGGTTTATTCAACTCATAAGCTTCCTATCTACATTTCTCTAGTTAAAAGTATTGTTTTGTTTTCACTTGTCACATACACAGTTTACTTGTTTCCTATTGTATTTACATGTTAGTCTTTTGTTTACTTGAGTGTGTCCAAAATGACAAAACTGTGGCAGTCAGTGGTACATAGCTGCACCACGACTATCTCTCCTAGTGTAAACAAGAATTCTTTACTATATGTTTATTAAGAAGCCAATGCAATTAATTCTTTACCACCTTGTTCACCTTCTCTATGTGGAAATGCTCTGTGCATTGTACAATGACTGAGGTAAGGAAGCACAAGTTGTTTTATTGAATATTGTTTTGTTTTTGTTGTTTTACAAGTGTCCAACTAGATGCTTACCTCAGACTAATTTAGCACATGATAATAGTTCACTGAAGGGAAATACCATTACCTGAGAACATGTCTTGCATAACTTTCAAATATCCGCATCAGACAAGGAACATAATTTACAATCTAAGACAAAGTTGATCATTGACAAATTATGCATCTACTTACCCCAAAATACTTATTATTTATTGTACACAGCATGATTTTATAGAGGCTTAGACCTTTAAGACAAGAAGCTATTAAAAATAAAAGCTTCGGAGTGGGAAAATAACTTTTCCTCAATGGAGTGACACTGAGTATATAAATCACACTGCAGGGCAGACTCCACCATCATGATAAGTAGTTGGTCAGCACAAATCAAACTTTGATTTTCAGTGGCTTCATTTTTCTTTCTCTTTTTTTTAAAAAAGAAAGAATATAAAGTTGTATGGGTATGGAAATTAAGAAGATCTGAAAGGAGCTGAGGGATGAGAAAGAATATGATAAAATATATCATACTATATTCATAAAACTAAATACAACTTTAAAACAAGAAAATAAACAAGGTGTAATGTAGAAGTGATATATAAAATGGATGGGAGAGAAAATTCAGAGAGGTTTTTCTACATTTTCCATATATTATCTCTCTCCATCTATATCTATCTACCTATTTATCATCTTTCCACATATATCAATATATATATCATCTTAATTTAACCCATTTCTGCTAATCTGTATATCACCACATGGCAGTGGCTTACCAGGAAAGATCCAGCTTGTCTGTCTCTGGCAGCTCCATGGTGTCTCCCTAACTCTGCCTCCTTTCTCCCAGCATGCCATTTAGTTTTCCACAACTACCTAAGTTATGCCCTATCAACAGGCCAAGGCAGTTTCTTTATTCATTAACCAATGAAAACAACACATAGACAGAAGGACCTCTCACACCAAGGAATATGAATAATTATATATATTTAAACACACACAAACACACACACACCATGACCACCACTACTGCCATCATCATCAACATCAACAATTAAAGAAAGAAGTGCAAAAATTTGAAAGAGAGCAAAGAGTGTACCTGGGAGGGTATGGAGTTAGGAAAAAGAAAGGGGGAAATATAGTAGTTATAAACTTAAAATATGAAAATAGAGAATACACAAAGTTAATGAAATGAATGACAGCAGATGATGTTGACTATTTAAGGAAAGGAGATACTTAGTTGTTACTGGTAGAAGTGCTAACTGTTAGAGCTACTTCGGAAATCATCATGGGAACTCATCGAAAGCTGAAAGTATATCTACCATATAACACAGCTAAACCACTCTTGAGAATATACCCAAAGAATTCTTCATCAACTACAGACATACTTGCTCATCAATGCTCACTGACGCTCTGTTTATCATAGGAAGTAGAAACATCCTAGTTGTCCAATACGGATGAATGAATAATGGAAATGTGCTACATTCACAGAGTTGTGATAACTCACCTGTTCTCAAAAAATAGTTTATAAAAACTTCAGACAAATAAGTCAAATTATAAACAACCATTCTAAGCAACCCAGAGAATAAAAGATAAATATCATCACGTTTTCTCTTATAAGTAGATGTTAGCTTTAATGGTTTAGATCTCCGTGTTTTATGTACATGTATTATATATAAAGCCACTTAAATACTGAGTATTATGATCTGGTATGTTTTATTTGGCTATGCAAGAGGATACATTATAGACATTTCCAAAAGCTCTCAAGGACTCTATGCAAGTATGCAAGGAGATGATACTAAGTAAACACATATGTGAAATAATTCAAAACTCACAACACTCATAAATATACCTTAATGAAATGGGTTTTTCACATGCATACAAACTGAGATTTGACATGATCTTATTTTTAAAACAATTTCAAGAATCTAAAGAATATATTTATTTTGCTACAATTTTGTTGTACAAAATGGCCATAGCTAATTTCACTTTTGGTTTACTCTTATCCAAACTCAGATAATTTAGGTTGAAATGAAGTTTTATGTTTCTATTAAGATATGATTAAGAAGAAATAATATAATCATATTGAGACATTAAAATAAGAGAAGTATTATAACACTAAAAATAGAAATAGTAAAAAGATATCTAGTATTTCTCTGTAAGTATAATGGTAATAGACATCCATGTTTGAATACACTGAATTACTTTAAAATAATTACATCATTCCTACCATGTAACATGTGCAAATTCTGTTGGCAGTACCCATTGTCCACTAAGTACTGTTTCTGGTAAAGTACTTATACACAATAAGAACTCTGCAGTTTCTGATAAGTACATAGTGTATATTTTGTGTAGCCCATATACATATGCAAAACAATTACATTCACACTGATAAAATACAATGTAGACATTTTAAAGAGTTCCATAAAAAGAGGCCATTAATTTTAAGGAGAGCAGAGAGGGTTATATGGAAGGGCATTGAGGGGTGAAAGGGAAGGGAGAAATGTTGTACTTAAAATACAATCTTAAAAATAAACATAAAAGAAGTATACATTGAATAATAATCTGGATGCAGGAAATAAACCTAAATGTCCCTCATAATTCAAACGTTGTGAATAATTGATTAGTCAAATTTGAATTTACATTATTTTTACGCATTTGATATATAGCATTTTGCTTAGATCCATAAAATTTATGAGATTATTTGCTTTCATTTGAATTACTAAACATACTAAAAATGAACACATTGCAATATAAGTACAATGGAAAGAATAAGTATGTTTAAGTAATGGGCTGCGGAAGTGTTACTAGTATTGTAAGGTTTATTGCTGTTTGAAAGATCTTAAGAGGAAAGGAAAGGAAATTTAAAAGGCAACAGTCAACAGGCATTTCATCTGCTCTAATGCAGAAATAGATGTGTTAGGACTACATGTTTAATCACTGTGCATTTTTGTTTATAGGCTGTCAATTCACTTTTACCATCACCATTGGGATCCTATTGAATTTCTATCCCTGGCTCACTTCCTTCTTATTTATTCCACGAAATTTCCTCTCAGAATTAAATTTTTATATCCAGATCAAATTTTGACTATGGTAGCAAGAGCAATCTTTGTACTCACTAAAAATATAAACAGAATTATCAGGGGTGATGGGGAATTTTCTGCAATATACTCTTGTGAATAAAATTGCATTATTATGCTGTTCTGTTTTTTAAGTTCTGTTGAGCCAATATAGTTGCTGTGAGTACAGCATGGTCACGGGCAAATTACATGGTGATTTTTTTCCATAAATCATCACAGTGATTACTTTCAGGCTAGGACCACCACTTATGCATCTTAGCACAAAATCTTAACCTTTTATGCAATATCCACTGAATTCCAAATAAATGCATATATAATGGACATGATGAGAACCTAGTTGAGTTGTCTAACAAGAATATGATCTTACTCTATGCAATTGACAAGACTATTAGTCGGTATAGTTTTCTTCGTGAATCACCAGCAAAATTGCATTTTTAACTTTAAAATTATGACATTTAGGTAATGTTACCATAAACAAAGATTTTAATACACATTTCATGTTCTCTTGTGACTTTTTCCCCAAAGGCATCTCTATGACAAAATGGTTGTAACTAAAATTTTATTTGAATCATTATCTTATATAATTTCTTTATGTTTTCTTCTATTCCTGTGCTACAAAACTGAAAACACAGCCTTTGATATTAAAAATAGTCAGAACACTATCCAATTACATTTTATGATTTCTATAAAAATAAAGGAGAAATATTATATTATATTAATCAAGGATCAACAATGATACTATTAGTGCTTTGAAATTGTTTAAGTAGTCAAGGTGTTATACTGCACACTTCACTAGCCTAGGAATCTATTTTTATTAACACATTATGTTAAGCACATGACTGTAAGAATTTGCAGCATTTATCAGAATATAAGGAAAAACATACTTTACTTACTCTGCCAAAATTTTCTCTCTTAGATTATTTTCAACTCTTTATTCCTGAAAAGATTTTATTTTTAGTTATTTTAGATTTTAATGTAATTACATTGTTGTTCCTTTACCTTTCCTCCCTTCAAACCTTCCCTTGTATTTCCTGTTACTTTCCTCCAAATCAATTGATTCTTAAATATTTTCTGTCTTTCCTACTAAGTAAAATCCCATGTTTGTAAGTAGCACATGTTTATTATTCACTCCTCAGTATATGAACATCTAGACTGGTCCATTTCCCAGCTATTATGAATAGAGCAGCAATGAACACAGAGATTTAGATATCTCTGATGTACAGTATGGATAATTTGAGTACATTTGCATGGGCAATATAGTGGAACATATGGTATCTCTATGTTTAGCTTTTTGAGGAAACTCCAGATTGTTTTAAGTAGAGGTTGGACAAGTTCACATTTCCCCCAGAAGTAGAAAAGATTTCCCTGTATCCATATCCTCATCAGTATTTAAAATTCTTTTAATTTTTACTATAATAAACATTATTATAGAAATAAGATTAATTCTCAAAAATATTTTAGTTTGTTTTTTTGTCCAATGGCTAGAGTTACTCAACATTTTTAAGAGATTTGTTAGCTATTTGTGTTTCTTCTTTGGAGAGTTTCATTCCATTCTCTATAAATTGTGTTGCTTGCTTTCTCCATGTGTAGTGTATTCATCTTTTTAAATATTTTACACACCAGTCCTATGTCATGTGTAGGGTTACCAAGTATTTGACTCATTCTTTGTGCTGTTTATTCACTGTGGTCATGGCTTCACTTTCAGAAAATACTTTCTAATTTCATGAGATCCTATTTGATCAATTATTGAGCTTATTTCCCTAATAACTTGAGTGCTTTTCAAAATGCCTTTAGTTGTACCTATATACTTAACTGCACTCCTGCTTTTAGTATGCAGAGTTTCAGCAGTCCAGACCTAACACTGAGACTTAGATTCAGGAGGAATTAACTTTTGTGCATGTTGAAAAAATTATGTAGTTCCATTTTTCTACATGTAAATATCCAGCTCTCATAATACTAGTTTATTATCAAGTTCCTATCTCCAAAATGAGCTTTAGAGAACTTTGTCAAAAAATTAGGTAGCTTGGGATTTGTTCCTCTTCTATTTTTTAATTTTTGTTTAGTTTTGAAATTGTAATTTAATTATGGTATTTCTACCCATCTCTTTCTTCCATCAAAACCCTCTTATATACCACTCCCCACCCACCTTAAAATTTGTGTCCTCTTTCACATTGCAATTGCATAGTTATGTGTGTGCATAGATTCATAAATGTAATCTGTTGAATATATATGTATATTTGTATCCATAAATATAACCTGTTTTCAATGTTATGTTCCTTTTTTGGGGCATTTTCAGAGCTGACAGTTTGCCACTGGACAATCAATTGGTGTGCTCTTTCCTGGGGAGGAATAACCCTCTGACAGTTTTACTCAGTTGCTTCTAGTATTATGTTGTTTTAAGGACTACTAGGCTTTTGCCCATCAAGTTTGTTGTGCTCATTAATTGGGAGCTTGGTATCAGTTTCAGAGGCTTTGCCCATGGTCATCATGAAGGAGAGCATGGTGGGACATAGGAAGACATAGTACTGAAAAAGTAGCTTAGAGTTCTACATCTGATCCCCAGGCAGCAATGAAAGTTGCTGGGAATGGAATTGCCTTTTGAAACCTCAAAGACTACCCCTTGTAACATACTCAAATCATTCATGTAGTGCTTTTCCCAAGTTGACTAAACAATCAAATAAATGACTTTTATAGAGGCCATTTTTATTCAAACCACCATTCCTTATCATTTCTGTCCTTGAGAAAATTTTGTGATAAATTACTTTTATTGATTTTCTTATGATGAACTATATATCACTGGAAGGAAACAAAATTTATCATAATGAACGAATTTTCAAGGATTCTTGAATTTCACTTGCAAATACTTAAATACATATATTATTGTTTATAATATGTTTATATGTCTATATTCATCAGGGAAATCAGTTATGCTATTTTATCATTTTTCTTTATTTTTCTGGTTTTGAATCTGGGTTATGCTGGTTCTTGGAGTTTAGAAGCATACATTTCTTTTTCTTTTTCTTTAAAAAGAAAAACTATTTTTTTCATTATACATACCAATCCAAGTTCCCACTCCGTCCCCTCCTCCCATTACCTATCACGTATCTTCCTATGCCACTCCCTTTCAATCCTCAGAGAGGGTAAGGCACATTGCTTTGGAGAAGGTCCAAGGCCCTTCTTACTATCTAGGCTGAGCAAGGTATTATTCAAAGAGAATAGCTTCCCAAAATGGCAGTACATGCAGTAGGGATAAATCCTGGTGCTACTGCCAGGGTCCTCCCAGTCTGCCCCAGCTATGCAACTGTCAACCACATTCAGAAGGACTAGTATGAGTACCACTCAGGGATAAAAACAATAACATCTTGAATTTTGCATACAAATGGATGGAATTAAAAAACACTATCCTGAATGAAGTAACCCAAATACAAAAAGATGAATATGGTATGTACTCACTCTTAAGTGGATACTTGCTATAAACAAAGGATATTGAAGCTATAGTTCATGATCCTAGAGAAGCTAGGTAATAAGAAAAACATATTTAGATCCACCTGGAAAGTGGAAACAGACAAGATCACCTGAAATAATTGGGAGCATGGCAGTGGGGGGAGAAGGGAGGGTGGAAGAGGAAGAGGAGGTGAGAAAGAGAGGAGTGAGGAGAACTTGAGGAAATGGGATAGTCGAGGAGGAAGGACAGAGATGAAAGCAAGAAAATAGATATCTTGATTGAGGGGGCTGTTATAGGGTTAGCAAAAACCTGGCTCTAGAGAAATTCCTAGGAATCCACAAGGATGACTCCAGCTAAGACCCTAAGCAATAGAGGAGAGGGGGCCTGATCTTGCCTTACCTTAGAGCCAGACTGATGAATATTTTAAATAATCACCATAGAGCCTTCATCCAGCAACTGATGGAAACAGAGGCAGAGACCCACATCGGAGCACTGGACTGAGTCCCAAAGTCCAGTTGAAGAGTGGGAGGAGTGAGAATATGAGCAAAGGGGTCTAGACCAGGATGAGTTCACCCACTAAATCAGTCTACCTGAGCTACTGGGAGCTCAACAACTCCAGCCAGGCTGGGAAGAAGAAGCTTACATTACTATGCTAGCCAATAATTTGAGCTTTGTTATTAGTTTTTTGAATATCTCATAGAATTCTTCTTATAACCAATATGGCCAAACATTTACTTTTAGATGAAACATTTTAATTTCTAGTTCAGTTTCATTTATTGTTATAAGTTGTTTTGATTATGTATGTCCTCATGGCTTTTTATACTTTATATGTATCTAGAAATTCAACTGTTTCTTTTAGACTTTGCTTGTTAGTGGAATATCAATTATTAATGTATATTCTCACAATTTTCTGCATTTCTTTGGTATATGATTGAATGACTCCTTTTCCATCTCTAATTATTTTAATTTTAGTCTTTTCTCTGTCCATTTGTTATTCAAGCTAAGGGTCTGATAAATAAGGAACCAAGACTTTGTTTCATTGATTTTAGTACTATATTTTGTCATTTCTATGTTACTAATTTTTGTCCTGATCTTAACTATATTCCTGTCTCTCTCCCCAGCCTACATACATTTATCTAACACTGTGACTCCTTTAGAGGTCTTTTTTTTTAAATCTGAATCTGTCTTTATTGTGCATCTCTAATTATTCTCTGACCAGAAGAGATTTTTTAGTTATTTATTGCTAAGTGGGCATAGCTAGGACCAACTCTATGATCCTCCCTAGTCCAACATGGCAGAGGTGTGTTCACTGCCTCGGAGACTGCCAGGTGGGAGTCACGCTAACCACCTCAACTCTGGTAACAGTTGGCCCAAGCTGCCACCAAGTAACTTGCAGCACGCTGCCCACAAACCACTTTCAAGTGCTCAGTCCCCTGAAAGAGCCAGAGTTCATGCTGGCAGCACAGACCGGGAAGCTGCTGTTTTGAAACCGTGGCTTTTTATTTTATATCTTTTCTGATACCACTGAATTAGGAGGACCTCTCTTATTCCATGGAGCTCCTACTCACTGCAAGCAAACAGAGCCCATCTGAAGAAAAACACTTTTTTTTAATGGATGTAGTCACCAATGTTGGCGCCAAATGTTAGCAGAAGCTGCTCTGCCTTGCTTCTTCTTGGCTTTCCATGCCCATGCTCCCACTGACAAATATGTATCTAGAGTGATACCATTGGGAACAGTTTTACCCATTTCTGTCAATTAGGGAAGATCCTTGGAATCAGCCCATCTCTACATCTTTCAAAGGTTTCAACTCAAGCTTTACCTATAAGTAGCTTTACAGAATGATTTTTCTTTTTTAATGAATAATGACACTGGATGAAATAAATACTATCTCTCCTCCAAAAAATTAAAGATTTATTTAAGTAAGATATTGCTATTTTATATGAATTAGGTGAACAACAGTATAAGCAGTCCCTCTTTTTCCTGTGCAAGATTTGTAGCAACAGAGACATTTCTTCTTTTATTTCCACTCAAGGCATTGTATCCATTTTCATTGCAGATATACCTTCAATCTTTCTAGGACATTGCCCTTGTCCTAGTCCTGGGTGTCACCTCAGTTCACTCTGCATGTTCAGTTCTACAGATTTGCACTATGCTTGGAAACAAAGTAAGATCCCCATTGCCTGGGTAGAATGTAAATCTGTAAAGTGGGTCACAAAGACACTTCAGAGCATTTGGTGAAGATCTTTTGTTACATACAGTAGGATGGACAATCTAAAGACTTCATAAGTGGTTATGATGGGTTTATACGTATTTCAGCCCAGACAAGGTACAGTGACTTTCTGTTTTTAATCAATTGAATTAATGAATTCTTTTGGGATAGAAAAGATAATGATGAGTGTGTGCATGTATGGGGGTGGGGAGACAAAAAGGTATAGAGACAAAGAGGGAATTTTAAGAATCTATTTCTATATGAAAATAAAATTCATCTTTTAGGTATTTAATGAAAGAATCATAATAAAAACTTTTCATTAAGTTAGTTTACCTTTCTTCTCATGGAACTTGGCAATTGAGAAAAGTAAGTTTTCAGACGCTAATTTTCACTTTTTAAATGCAACACAGTTAAATGAGTAAGCCAAGTTTCTCAATAAGATATATGTGCTTTCAACATGATCTTTAATTTCAAGTAATGAAAGAGATAATGAGTTTTAGATTATTTTTCTTCAGAAATATCTTCATTTATATAGCTAAGTTTTCACCACTTGAAATAATACGCAAACAGCTTCTCTCTTTCAAACTAAAGTAGGCTCATTAAATCTTCAAATATTTGAAAATGCTAGAACCAAGTTTTCAGTTTACTTTGCATCTGATTGTATACTGCAACTTATTTCCTGAATGAGAAGAGGAAACTGAGAGATATGTTTTTGTATTTGTTATTTTTGGTTTTTGTTATTCTGATAAAACACTATCACCAAACAAATTGCAGCAGATTTAATTTTATTTTATGATTACAGAGGGCTAGCATTCATAATGATGGGGACAGCATTGCAGTAACCAATAGTCATGAAGATAGGAGTCAGAAGCTGAGAGCTAAGATCTTGAACCACAAGCTTGAGACAGAGAGATAGCTGTAAATGGTGACAGGATTTTCATCTCCAATCCTACCCTCAATGATGAACCTCCTGCAGCAATACTGTGCCTTCTAAATATCCAAAACCAGCAATACCAACTAGGGACTAAATATTAAGATGTGTGAGACTACAGGGGGATTTTTTCCCCAAACATCTCTCCAAAGTGATGAATATAATAGAATTAAAAATTATTTATTGACAATAAACAATTATATATTCAAAAAGTACAAACCTTATGATGACTATGACCGGGTAATGTCTTGCTCAGGTATTTGGTTACATGTTGCTTTGGGTGTAACAGTGAGGGTAATTGTCAATTACTATTTGAATCAATATATTGAGGGAAGCAGATCATGGATTTATGTACCTATTCAGCACATTCAAGGGCTGGAGAAAACAAAAGCACACTGCCAACAGAATTAATATGGCTTACAGCTGATGCACTGACTTTCTGATTTTGAATTTAATGTCTAATTTATACCACTGGATCTTGTCATTTTTTTATGGCTTAGACCTCTTATATTGGGGACAGGCAGGATGATAAGATGGCAGGAAGTTATCTTCAGCTGCAAGGTGAGTGAGAAGCTAACCTAAACTACATGAGGCTCTATCCAGAAAAACATTAAAAAAACATTAAAACTATGTCATAAACATTTCCAGATTATATAACTGCCTAAACTGAAATTTATTTTCCATAACAATCCAAGAGAGCTCTGTAAAATAAATCCCGTTGATGATACTTTTATATCTTTAGAGAGCCAAGACTATAAGAGTTCCCATATTACAAATGAAATATGACATTAATGAATATTAGGTAAAAAGCTAATTCTGGAATATATGTGTATTATGACTTCTGGTTAAGCATTACCTAAATTTGATAGGGATATTTTTAAAAGACATATTTTAAAAGATGTATTGTGGTTGGCTCCAAACACATCTGCTGCCTTTATCTCCCAAATGCTGAAATAACAAACCTGCACCATCATGTGGAATCCTGATAAGGCAATTTTTTCCTTTTGGTTTGAACAAGCATTGGTTTAGAAGTCATTAGCAATTCATATTCTTTCTTCCTAAACTAAATACATGCTTTGGGGAAGAGGTATTCTCAAGATCATCTCTAATCACAACAGATATTTCAAAATTGTGATAATTTGTTTATACTCCTAAAAGTCATTCTTCTACATCTCCTTATACATAAAAAATGGTGGAAAGACTCTAGGCCAAAAGAAATATTAGATTTATTTTTCATCTAAAAAATAGAACTATGGCATCTTTGTTCAACAAACATTCTGAAGAAATCCAAAGAGCAGAAGGTATAGCTGGGGAGACTTATCACAGTGCTGAGAAATCTTCAGTGCACATAGAAATAATCCAAAGTTCTTTCTAGATTTGTCCTAGGATGAAGTCCAGGTTTTGCATTGTAAGAGTCTCACAAGTCACATTCATGATGTTGGTCTAGTGCTATCTATTGAGTAGTATGATGCTAATATTCTGACTCAGATATAGGGTTGGAGACAGACTTCTAGTAATATATATATATTACTAGAAGTAATATATATTATGCACGTGAGTAATGTACTTTAAATACATTGTTCTTATAAAATAATCTGCCCTTCTGATTCTCAACCTTCACTTATCTCACATATTCCCTGTGAGAGTTTTGCTACTACTTCCTCTAATTTGTAATATATATATTACAATATATAATATGATATGATATGATATGATATGATATGATATGATATAATATAATATAATATAATATAATATATATATTACTAGAATGTATATATATATGCTTGTATCTACAGTTTTGTCAGAATACATACATAAAGCATAATATAGAAATCTCTCAAAAAGAGTAACTTTCTCAAATAGCTACAAATTGAGAATCAGAAGGGCAGATTATTTTATAAGAACAATGTATTTAAAGTACATTACTCACTTGCATAAAAATGAGCTAAGATGAATCAAATAAAGAAACTCAGAGTATGACATATCTCAAGAGATGTCCTGCTTATATAAATCATGTGCATATATTTGAACTCTGTTCCTCCTCATGCTGAGATCAGCATGTCAAATTGTATGTGAGTATCCTTAAAGAAATATAATGAGAAGAAAAGGAAAAATCATTTTTCTAAATTTTTAAAAAAATTCTAAATTTTTCTAAAACAAAAATCATTTTGAAATATTTCTCATGACATAAAAGCCAAATCTTCAGACTAGTTTAACATATTATTAGATTGACCTATAGATGTGTCTATTAGGATACATTTAGCCTCATTCTTCTAATTTCTATTAAATAGAATAATTATACAACATACCAAAATTTTATTGAACATACAAGAATGAAAAGTTTATAGTCTTGCAACACAGGCCCCACAATTCAAGTTGCAGCTCATGCCACCTGCCCAGCTTAGTAAATTAACTGTATAGTTGGTCACTATGATATCCCAGGTCTAGTTATGGTTATGAAACTCATGGATCTGCCAAGGCTAGTGAGTTCCCAAGAAGCGAACCAGCTTGGTCATACCCACAGCTCAGGACAGACTTGGGTATCAAGCTTACACGGCACTGCTGACACAGCTAGGAGGCACATTTGAATGCTGTTCTGGTTAGCACTGATTGAAATCGCCCTGTTAATTCAATAAAAGAAAATAAATAAACCAACGCTGAGTATCTGAAGAATTAACCTACAAACTTTTAATTCTTGATCTTAAATCAGCCAAGCACAGGCAATACCAGCAACGAAACCCACCTTCAATTCATCGAAGGCAATTTAGGATTTGATATCAAATAACCCATGCACATAGATCACATCACACAAAACTCAAACAATACAGAGGTTTGAAACTATGTTTCCCCTTAACTACGTACAGCATTAGAAATTTCTTCCAATGAGAACTAACTTGGTTGAACTCAGTACATATATTTTAAAAGAACAATCAAAAATGTATGCAAAGAACTCAAGGAGTTCAGAAAAGACAGGGACAGACACATTAATAATCACAGAAGCCCTGAGTAAAACTGTGAGCAAAGCCCAAGAATAAGCAAATGTGGCTGACAATTCAGCCTTTGAAAACTGAATTTTTTAAAGAGAAAAGGATACTTAAAAAAACACAGGCTCACATGAAGACAGAATTAAAAATTAAATAACATAGAGACATCATGGGAAAGTTTTATCAGTAGACTGGGTCAAAAGAAGAAAGACTATCAGAATTGGAAGAGAATGTAAAGTACTTAAAGGTAGATAGACCACTAAATCAAAGAAAATAAAACATTTCAATAAAGCACACTAAGGGAAGATGCAAGAACTTTGAGGCATGATGAAAGGACAGATGTATGAATTACAGACACAAAAGGATCACAAGAATTCCAAGTAGACTAGATCGAAACTCCCAAAAGTAAGGGAAGGCAAACTCATACAAGCACACGAAGCATACAAAACATCAACTAAGTTTGACCAAAAAGAAACTTCCTATTGCACAGCACATTAACATATTAGGTATAGAGAACAAAGAGAAATTAAGGAAAATAGTAAGGGACAAGCAAGTCACATATAAAGTCAAATCTATGATAACAGCAGCTGACTTCCCAATATGCATGTTAAATGGAGAAGATACTGAAGCAATATACACAATGTTCTAACATACCACAAATGTTGGCATACCCTACACTTAAGGTTGCTGGCCACCATGTCAGGACAGCTCTCTGGGCTCCATGCAAAACTGAGGACTCTTTTGCAACAGGACTTCCTTCCTACCTGGATAATGTCTCTAGGCTCAGAGGCCTGACCTTATCTGGAAGCTGTCCCTAAGCCTGGGTGCCTGATTCCATCATCCTACACCTTTAACACAAATCCCTACAGACTTCTGCTCCTGCTGCCCATATGATAATTAGGTTTTGGGCTCCCAGCTTATGGTAGGACTATGCTGCCAAACACATAATAGGTGGTTCCTCAGCATCATATGTATATATGGAATATATATAGAACATATATCCTATATATTTCCCCTCACTCTAGAATCATGCTGAGTTGTAATTCTGAAACAGTATCCTGGAAAATGTTTCTGCCATAGTCATAGGTCGTACAAAGCTGTTTCTACTCCTTTTGTCCTTGTGGCCTGGTGGCCAAAGAACAACGAGGGGTGGGGGCAGAGGGAGATCACACACACAGAGGCCAAATTAGTCTATTTTATCCAACAAAGTCATCTATCTCAATGGAAAGAGAAAAAAAACTTTCCATGATATAAACCTGTTAAAAGAATTCATGGACATAGATAAACCAGTCTTACAGAGAAGACTGGAAGTAATACTTTGGATAGAAATAAGGAATAAGAATAACCAAGAAACTATAAAGAGAAAACAAAGAAATTTATAATTACTGAAACATAAAATATAACTCAGAGGACAACACCAAAGAAATAACAAAATACAGTCAGTCTATTCACACCTGTCAATAGTAATTCTATATGTTAATTGCCTCACCTCCCTCAATCAAAAACAATAATCGGTTGGATTAAGGAAAAAAATTCATCTCTCTGTTATCTACAAGAAATTCATCTCATTTTCAAGAATATGCCTCAGTTAAAGTCAAAGGAAGAGAAACAAATATTCTAAGCAAATGGACCTGGGAACCAAGCAACAGCCATAAATATCCTAATATCTGACTGCTGGGTTCTCTGGCAGAAAGATTGTCAGATGGACCTGCCGGACTCTCCCTGGGGCTAAATGGAATGGTGAATGTCACAACTCAAACCCCCACACCCGGCAAGGGGGAGGGGTAGAGAAACACACCCACTGCCCACTGAGTCGGGAGTCTGTCAAAGCAGGATCTTGTTTAATGGTATCAAACAGGGACTTACATAGGGTTGGGATGGGGCTGGAGAAGCTTGGGATGAGTTGAGGTGAAGCAAGGAACAAGGACCAATAATATTTTGCCTTGTTAGCAGTGGATGGGCAGAGGCGGGCCTAGGTCAGGTAGCTAGAGACAGGTCTCCAAACTCAGTCAGGCTCAGGAAGTTACACTAGGCCTCATGCCCAAACCTAATGAGGCCCAACATCTGAGAAGTAGACACCAAATTAAAATTAATCAAAGGAGATAAGGATACTCCAGTCTGCTCAAGGGAACCATTTATCAAGACATCTTTACAATAAAGATGTAAACATACATGGGCCAAAATCTACAGCATTCCATTTCTTAAAAAAGCATACTACTGAATTTTCAAGATACAGATTAACCCCAAAACAGTAATAGCTGAATTCAATATACCGCTTTCTCCATAAAGAATGATAATTTTGGCAACAAATTACAGAGAGGAATTAGCATTAAATAGCATCACAAATCCAACAGATTTTATATACATTCCCAGAATATTATGTTCAAGCATCTGAATTACTCATAAATCCATAGAAATTTCTCTAAAATAGACTGCATATTGGAGTTCAAAAGAAATCCTAACAAAAATTGAAATAACTACAAGTATCCTATGCAGCTACAGTGTAATAAAGTTGAAATCAACATAAAAGAAATATCTAGTAATCACATGAACTCATAAAAATTATGCTAATTTATGACAAGTGGGTCAAAGAAGGAATCATGAAAGAAAAAATTCCTGTAATTAAATGAAAACCCAACACAGTAAAACATCTAGAACACAATCAAAGCAGTCCTGTTAGTGATATTCATAACTCTAAGCATCTAAAATAGATAAACTGAAAAGGCAAATACATTACTTACTGATAGAACTCAAGAATTTTTGAAAATAAGGACAAGCCAACCAGGAATCTATATATGTGAAGAAATGATAAAAAATAAAAGCAGAAAATAATGAAATAAAAACAATAAAATATTATAATGATTCAACCAAACTAAGAGTTAGTTCCTGGTGAAGATAAACAAGATTGAGAGGCCCTTTCCCCAGTTACCCAAAATAAAGAAAGAAGAGACCCAAAATAAAAGAATTAGTTATTTCACTCACCAAAGTAACATGGTATGGTAGATCTACTTTTAGTTCTTTGAGAATTCTCTACACTGATTTCAAAAGCTAGGCGTCAGGTTGCATGCTCATGAACACTGACTCTTCCATCCCTTTTGTCACATCCATGATTCTGCTATCAGTTATCAGCATTTGTTATCAGCTGCTTCCATCATCTTAGCTGCTTATCTTATTGCATTGTTCTAAACAAACTGCAAAACCAAATCATCATCCTCATCCTCTTCCTCATCTAACTATCTGTGAAAATGTTGATAACTAATAACTCTCTGACTTTTAAGGAAATCTTTTAAAAAAAATCCCTTCAAAACCACTGAACACTTTGTGGTGGTTATTCTTGGTTGCAAACTTGACTGCATGTTAAATTAACTAAAACCCAAGAAGCTAGGTACAAAATTGAGGGNGCCTCTGCCTCCCGAGTGCTGGGATTAAAGGCGTGTACCACCACCGCCTGGCAGGTGTTTCTTAAATAAATAATTTGAAATAGAAAAATCCACTTCCAATCCATATCTTTTTGAGGTGGGAAAGTCTACCTGTATTCTGTACAATTCCTCTGGTGCCAGCTAGACATGGAAGCAGGAAGCCTTTTTTCTTTGCCTGCTTGCCCTCACTTTTCCTGGGAAACTCATTGCTTCACTGGCACTCAACCCTTCTGCTTTGGGATTCTGGCATACACTGAAGATCAACTGAGACATCCAGCCTTTTGGGATAAACCATGACCGGACCCTTGAACTTTTTATTGGTAGAAAGAGGCTGTTTAACTAGGTATTCCCCAGCCTGTATGCCACCCTAAAAAAATCTCATATATTAGAGAAAGTAAATTGAAAGATTCATCTTGGTGATCTTGAAGTGGAGAAAAGACAAAATGATGCAAATATTAGTAATGAAAACATCTATCAGCCTAGAGACACATACCGGGAGGGTATGAGGCAATAAGAGATCCAAGGATTCAGAACATCATCTGAAACCTCTGAAGATCATGACCAACATGATTATTGAGAGAGTTCCTCTTCTCTGGAACCAAGCATTGACATCTAGAAAGAATAAGGCAGTAAAGAATATGGGGCTGAGCAAGGTGATTATAACAATAGACAGACATGAAGAAGGGAGTAGAATGGAGGTTTATATGGAACATGTTTTGAAACATGTATAGGATATTCCTCCAATAATTCTAAAAACCAGAACACGGAGATGACACAGTTGGGATTACAGACAAGAGGAGCTCAGAGCCCCCACCTCCCTGTCACCTTGCTCTACTTCAGCTGTTCTCATTGGACATGCAGAGGTTGGTCATTCTGAACATTTTGCAAATTGATATCTACTTAATTCTAAAGTCTGTCTTTAGACTGAATCTGTGTTATCTCCCCATAATTTATACTCTCAATTAATAGTTCCGCTAAATTTAGAATAATAAAGGTCGAGCATTATAAAGACCTCCAAAAGAAAAAGACAAACATTTCATCTTCTAAACTGACAAACAGACATGCATTTTGCTGATATACGATTGGAACACTAGTATAAAAGTGATAATATTTTATATTGTTATGATAATGTACAATATCTATAGTTATAAGACTCAAATAATTTATGTCAAAAGTAAAATACACAAAAATGTAAAAATTTCATGGGAAATGAAATAAGATTTAGAGGAATACGAAACAAGATAATTTTACAAAGCTTGTTTGAATAGATTTTGCTTCATTAAATTTCAATTGATATATTTCCCCAGTGTTGTGAACTGAACCTCATGCATCCTAGTCAATTACTCTACCAGGTAGCTACACCCCAGCCCTGCCTCATTTACTTTGATGCTGTAAGAAATTCTGTTTCCTTAATACATAACCCTGCCTTCAATACCACTAGGTCAGAGCTTAGGACAGACAGGGCAGAAAGCTAAGAACTATGTCCAAATTTTTAAATATATATATTAAGTGAGTATACTTTAGCATCTGAAAGAAATCAACGCTAGTGCCATGGGAACTATTTTGCCAAGGAAGTTCCTATCATTCAATAAAATTTTTGTAACAGTTTATAAATTTTTTTAAGTACAGAGACACTAAAAATAAGGTTTCCTTTTTCAGTATTAGACAGAAACAAACCTGCAAGTGCTTGGGCATACTTATTTTTCACGGTTTAAAAGGCTTTTAGTACTGTTTACAGACTTTAGTGCATTCTTTAAGATATATTTTGGTTTAAAAAAACTAGTTTTTGCAGAATTGTTTATGTTTTATTTCTCTGCCTGATATTAAAATTTCAGGGTTTTTATATTTTTTGAACAACAAAATGATTGATAAAAGTAAATACACAGTCATCATTCTGCAACTAGGAAAAGATTCGCTAATTTCTTCTATGTCACCACTTCTTTGGTAGAACATTCTTTTAGTTCAGTATTGACTATCAGTTGATTTATTATGCTTGAAAGGTCCTGGTTTCTATTTTTAATATAAGAGTTTGTATTATAAAAAAGATATATTGATCTTTCCTCATTAAAAATACCTCTTAAATATGGATCAGCTATAAGGACACACAAAAATTGTTGACAAGATGTATAAATCAATTAGTATTTCTGTAAAATACCATTACAAACTATTAAAGTTATAATATAAAATTAGCTAGAAACCAAATGGTGTTATGAAACTTGCCATGCTTTTACCTTACATCAATGTTGCATCTTTCTACCTATGATCTCAATGTCAACTATGAATAGGATCCAAATACTCCAAGAAGAATAAAATCCCCCCCTTCATTTCTCTCCCCTGTATGTATGCCTAGGCTATACAATTTCTTGGCATATATCTAAAGGACTCAACATCCTACCTCACAACTCTTTTCTTAGTCATGTTCATTGCCCTTCTGTTCATAATAGCTAGAATAGAGAAGCAACCTAAAATTCCTTTAACTGCTGATTGATAGGAAAATACGGAAGTGAACACACAATGTAACTTCATTCAGCTCTAAAGAAGTGAAATCATGAGTTGATGCAACTAAAAAATGTTATCCTCGGTGAGGTAATCTACAACCAGAAAGATAAATGCCATATAACCTCTCATATTTGTTGATCATAGCTCTGTATCTTTAGATGTGGGAGAATAACCTTAAGTAATATCAGAAACCAGGACCATGAGATGTTGGGGAAGGAACCTAGAGGGGAGTACAATAGGGCACAGGTACTATTAGGGTAGAAGTGAGAAAGTAGGTGTGGCTTTACCTGGGAGAGAGAGAGAGAGAGAGAGAGAGAGAGAGAGAGGGAGGCAGGGAGGCAGACAGACAGGCAGACACACACACATACAGTGACAGAGAGAGACACGGACAGAGAGAGAGAGAGAGACAGAGAGAACTCCAAGGATGTTTGAAAAAGCAATAAAGTAGTATATTCTTTTATGTTTACTGAAAATATGGAACTAAAAATCATTATTCTCAGGGACATACCCTAGTTATGTAAACCGAGTCATTGCACACTGGATGATAATGTTTCCCCCAGATGTCAATGATTATGTAATAGAAATCCCAGTGCTTTACATGGGATACTTCACTTCAAGCTTTAACAGAATAGGGAAAAAAGTATCCTTAAAGAAGGGATGCTACTTGACTGCCCCACCCCCATTTCCACCCCAAGAACTTAAGTGTAAGATCCTATTGCTGAAGATACCACATTCTTTGTGCAACGGAAGCACTGAACTGGTATTGACCTGGAAGCTCCTCCATGAGGCCTAACCTATAAGAGAACCTTGAGGGAGCCATTATGGGGCTAGTAGGACACCTGGCACTAGAGAAGTTCCCAGGAATCCAGCTAAGGATGACCCCAGCTAAGACCCTAAGCAATCGAGGAGAGGATCTCTCGAACTGGCCTTGCGCTGTAGTCAGACTAATGACTATCTTAAATGTCACCATAGAACCTTCATCCAGCAACTGATGGAAAC
>LOJH01025207.1:0-18833 GCA_001685095.1 Ellobius talpinus
TTTTAATAACAATAAAAAAGTGTCTGAAATAAAAAAAAAGAAAAAAAAATAAAAGGCAGAAATCAGCTCTGTGCCAAAAATATCTTGTAAATTTCATGAGCCTGAGATCCACTTTGCTATTGCTGTTTAGATTCAGTGTTCCTATTTTTCTTGATCTGACTTTGCCTTTTTGGCAAAATAGATTTAAGTAGAAATACACATCCTAATTCATACTCCCTTGGGTCCACACCCTTCAGAGTCAGCCATGTCGCCAACACCTAGTCCACGTTGTCCTTCACCAGCTTCAAGAAACAAGGTTGATTCAGAGAAGGAATTTACATAAGAGGTGTTCAGAAACCCTTCCAAACTCTGGGTATAATTAATTGTATGATGCCTTCTAGATTCTTGGCTGCCATAGCCGAGGCTGGGATACCCTGGAAAAACAGAACACCTTCAGAACATTTGATATCCCTCATTTTCTGGAGTGTGCTGAAGTTCATCATCAGTGCTCTTGCTCCAAGATGGTGACAGTGTCCTGTGCTGTCAGCTGGGCTTCTGTACCGCTTGTGTCACAGGCTACATCTGGCTCATGGAGCAAATGGGTACATACAAGATGCCCTTCTCAGACTTTCTGCAATGTGCTGTGCTCTATATACTGCATTCATGAAAGGGATGGTGTTCCAGGACCAGTTTTCTAGGGAGAGGGTGCATCCTCCCTATACATCTGTGAATCAGCCCTGCTACCTTGATGACTTCATCAAACTAGAGATTCCAGGCAGAGTCCATGCCTGGCTAACTAAGGCTTGTGTAGGCTTATGAAGCATCCAAGAGGGTAGTGAACGTATAGAAATGAATCACTGACAGAAAGACATGAGGGAATGGCTTCTTACTTCTGTAGGCTGATAAGCACAGATACACATGAAAAAGAAGAAAGAAATATAATCTGTATAGTCTCCTGGTGTGGAAATCAGTGAAGGCTGCTTGTCATGCTTTCTTTTCTTTCTTCCAAGAGTCAGTTGTAAACCATTTACCAGAATACAACTAAAAGAAATCTACTGGTTAAGTGTAAAAACTGGGGTTCATTCTAGCCACACCATTTACTCCTTATTAGTCTCTGAGTCTGTTTCTTTATTTGCAAAATGTGGAGAATGATCATAACACACTGGAGAGACTGTGAAGATAAATAGACAATGAATGTAAAATATGAGTAGCAAGTCAACAATTGATAATAATTACTAGAATAGAAAATTGAATTAAGCAAATGGATAAAAATGATGGCGAATAAAATGCCTTCAAAGTACAGGTTCAATGACATTCTTATCTGTAGGTACTGTATCCTGGAGTCACAAACTAGAACATGAAGTATGCATAGTTTAGACAGTGGTGAGGAAACTTCCTGGGACCTACAGCTATTGGTAAGTGGGAGACACCAAGAAAGAAACTGTTATTCAACCAAATACATGACTCTCAGGGTATACTGCCGATGGACTTCACAATCTGCAGCATCATGGATAAGTAAGACTTGAAATTAGATGAAGATATGGCTACTGATTTTATCCCCTTGGAAGTTCTGTTAGCTTGAACAGTAGACTTTCTCTTCCATAATTTTAATTTCTCATTTATAGAGACAGCTGTTTTTATTGTTGTGGCAAGAATTGTATGAGTGGATGATTTATGCATGAAAAACCTTTAATTTGATATCATCTACTTTCAAGCAATGGTTTGATATTCCTTATAATTTTGTGGTTTGAAAGTCTAGCCATTTATTCTTTGCATCTTGTCTGGCATTCCATGTAACTACTTGGCTCAACTGATGGTTTAACTGGTCCTCAAAGGAGCAAGAAGGGCTTATTCAAATGTTGGTTATAGGTAGTGGGGTAGCTGGGGAGTGTGCCTCCTCCACTTTCCAACCTGAGTTTCTTCACAACATGCTGATCTCAGAATTTGATGAGCAAACACAGATGTTGCAATATCTCCAGGGCAAGTGTCTTAGTTGGCTTTCTATTGTTGTAATAAACACCATGGTCAAAAGCAACTTGGGAAAGAGTTTGCTTCATCTTACTCTCAGGTTACCCTCTATTACTAAAGGATATCAGAACAGGGACCTGGAAGCAGGAACTATAGCAGAGACCTTGATGAAATGTTGCTTATTACTTTGTCCCTATGGCTTGCTCAGCTTGCTTTCTTATACAAGCCAGGACCACCTATGCAAGTTTGGCACCACTTACAATGGGCTGGGTCCTCCAACCTCAGTCATTGAACAAGAAAATGCCCCACGGCCTTGCCTATGGGCCTATTTGAGAAACTCATTTTCTCAAATCAGGTTACCTCTTATCAGATGATCTGAACTTATGTTAATGTGACAAAAAAATCTATCCAGGACATAGAAGCCCTAGAATGCAAGTGTACAACATTACCTCTGCCACAGTATTTGACCCAAGAAGACCACAGACAACCCTATTCAAAGAGAGGCATGTCCCATTGCAAAATAGTTGGCAATGGGGAATGGGCCATTATTATAACTGTCTCTTATGATTATTTGTAACATGCACATGGTCTCAGCCTTTCCCTTATTTTGCTACCTTCTCTTGTTTCAACCCAATGGAGATAATGTATTGCCTTTCATTTCATCCATTTCCCATCTTAAAAATGACTTCTAGTTTTGATTTTCTGGTTGTGATTTCAAGTTAGGAAAATGGTTATGGAAAGAAAAACAGAAAAAAGGTAAGACAAAGGGAGGAAGAGGAGAAAATTAGTTAGATACTCTAGAACTAGAGGATGGAGAAGAAATAGAATTTTAGAAACAATTTTAATTCAAAATGCAGAAAAAAAGAAATTGTCTTAAAATTTCATGTAGCTGCTGAACTATATTACCTTCAATGTGATTTTTCTCTAGAGACTGGGTCACACAAGCCTTGAAATTTATTTGTACAAAATATGCAAGTTTTCTTTTAATCATATGAGGCATGATGATACTCAATAAATTATTTATGATTTAATGAGCAAAATTACTTCCGGCTGCTACTTCCTTATTTTTTAAGGCTAACTATGGCCATGTTTTCAAATACTCAGACATACTTGCCCGCCCCTAATAATAAGACATTATTTTTTTTTCAGAAAGTAAGAATCTGGGCCTTGCTGTTAGCCATTAAAGTTAGATATGGCAGGAAAAAAATGCTTCCATTTCCCCACTTCTCCATGCATCATTTAAGGCCATAGATCCTGAGGACAATGTCAAAACTATAAGCAGCACCAGCAGGGAGAAACTTCACAGGCACAGACTTCAGGGACTTCCAAACCACCCAGGTCCGTTGCTCACTTATATAGACCCCTGGAATCACATCTCTCCATATTTGTTGAGTGGCACGATCCCTTTCAGCTCTCTACTTTGACAATAATATTTCCAGTCACTTAGAGGCCGTACTTTAAAATGTCCCCCAGGTGAAAATTTGAAATTGGATTCTTCATTTGCTTTGCTTACTACTTTACTACTTAATGTTCATCATTAAGAAAAGAAACTGGATCAGTCAATTTGCTGAGTGAATAAAAATAAATGAATGTATTTTTCTCCTGGGTTTTGGTTTGTTTGTTTTTAACCTGGGCAACTACAGTTATCACAAAGTCTTATCAGAATGTGAAAGGCTATGCACAGCTTCAGAACTTTATTTATCAGAAAAACAGAAAAAAATAAGAGTTAAACATTAAGGTCAATCCACAATGAACCAGAGTGAAAAAGCACAAATTCATTTTTAAAAGAAATGTCAGTTTCAAAACTTGAGAGATTCTATATAACATGTTTGATTTTATTAATTCAGCTGAAGAATGAATTTGTTAGTTGGAAAAGAGGTTGGTCCACCATAAAAATACAAACCTCAAAGAACAGTTAGAGAGGCTATTTCCACCCAGAATAGGTCATGGATGTGACTGTTCTATTCCTATTAAAAGACTCTTCTGTGGTGAGGAGTAGTCTTTAGGCTTTCCCAGCTGAATGAGCCTGGGAGACCTCACACCTTCACTGGACCATGAGCTCCTGCTCACCAACATGCTTTCCAACAGTAACACCCCACCTACGTTTGCTTTCTGGGAAAGAGTACCATGTTAGGTCACAGGTCTTCCAGGTACACTGTCTCATAGATCAGGCCACACCACCGGTACTCCCTCTCCCCTCCAGTCTTTTTGGGATCCTATTCTCTTTGGATGGATACCTTGCTCCCCCTAGATATAGTAGGGAGGGCCTTGGACCTTCCACAAAGCAGTGTGCCTTACCCTCTCTGAGGATTGGATGGGGGTGATGTGGGAGGGTGTGTGGAGGGAATGGGAGAAGGGGAGAGAGTGGGAACTTGGATTGGTATTTTTTAAAAATATAATAATTTTTTTTTAAAAAAAAGAGCTGAAAGGGTGCTGGGAGGAGTAGATCCGCAGTTAAGAGAGAAGACTACTTTTGCAGAGGACCTGAGTTCTATCTCAAGCATCCCCAGTAGGTGATAACTCCAGCTCCAGAGGATTTTATGTCCTCTTCTGGCCTCTGTGGACAATTACACTCAGATTCAAGCTCCTGACACAGACACACACACTTATACAGAGTTCAGTAAAATTTGGTAAGTAAATAAGAAGTCTTTCTCCATCACACTCTCATAAGAACAAAATCTTATGTTTTGTCCTGCCCTGAGAGCAGAGCATTTGGGTCCCAAACATCTTGACTATAAGAACACCCAAGCTCCTACATCTGGGTCCCAAGCATCTTGACTATAGTCACATATTAATTACCACTACTCCCCTTTCCAGGACTTCTGTGACTCTTACCACTTAGTCTAGGTCCTGTAGCACAGGTCACTTATTAACTAAGCTGGCCACTGGTGATATAGGATGAACCCCTCTCTCAGAAACCTTCAAGAATAGCCTGCATTTTCGGGTGGGATTGAAGCTTCTCTTAGTTCAGTATACCACTGTACTATGCTACCTTCTACTCTGCTCTGTCCTTCTCTTTGTCCTCCTTTTGTTATAGGCTGTATCCCTAAGATTTGACCTATCCTGAGCATACTTTGATAAAGCATCTGGTCCCTCTCTTATACTTCTTGTAATGCAACTGTTTGGAGTCTTGTGTTGGATCCCTTTGGCTTCCTTAAGTCCAGCCTGGAGATCCAGACCCATTCTCTCTATGATTTTGAACATTCTCAGCCATGACAGTCTATGTTTTAAGCAGTGTACTATAATAGATGCCCTCCTGTGAAGGTTCTAAAGGCATAGCCATCTTTTCTTAGAGCCATCATTGCATTACCGTGGATCTCTTCTTTTGAGATATAACATCTCTGGGAAGAACTGAAATGCTATTTGTAAGAAGGATATTATGTGACCATAGTTATCAGAGCAAAGTGTTTTCCTCTGTACTAGACATGACCCTTGGCCTGAATGGGTTAGAGATTGCTGCTGTGATGACCTACAGAAGGATACTTGACCCATAGACATGAAAATGAAAAAAATCAGAATCATATAACAATAGATATGTCTGTGATAATAGTCATGGAGCTGTAAACACTCTTGTAGAAGGAAACAAAGTTGCAGGATTCTCTCCTGGGATTCTTTCCACTTTCCTCTCTTGCCTCTCAGCTCCACTTGACCATGGGAGTGCAAGAGTACAGAGGAGGCAGAAGTTTAACTGAAGGTAGGATACCTTCATACTGTAGCTTCCTTGATATCAGCATTCATAATGGGGTGGGACTTTATAGTGATGCAGTTTGTTTTGGGTCACTCATACTCCCCTAAGTAACGCCGCACTATGCCCCTGTCTGTGAGCCATATAAAGTTATTGATTCTACTTGAGGTCAATAGACATTTGTTCACAAACAACTGCAGATCTTGGGAAATACGCCCTTACACCAGCTAGACTGTCAGTATTCTAAACCTTTTCTTGTTTCTTCTTTTGGAATGATCTCCATAGCCAAGTGGTAAGGTGGCCTAAAACTTCATTCAAGTTCAGTCACTGTATCTTTGGTCATGTCAGGGGGAGTGTAGATTCCTTGGGGGCAAGGAAATCAAACAGGATCTCTTGGAGACTTTAGACTTAGTAGCAGCATGTGAGCCCCCAGCTTTGTGAACTACCAACTTCACTCCGTTTGACTTCATCTCATAGTTTATTGATTCCAGAGATTAAGCTGGTAAATAAAAATAAAAAATTCTCCCATTCAAGGCATTTTAATGAAGCTACCTCAGCCTCTAAGGCATTTCTCTCTAATAAATTTATTTTTCTACAGTGGCAGCATCATTAAAATAGGTTTATGGCTTATATTCATGTAGTAACAACTTTAAAGGGACATAATTCAGATGTGTAACTCCCAAGATCTTTGTTCCAGGCAAAGCTTCTCTCAAAAGCTCCTTTTTGTGTATTCCTTCTTAACTCAATTTTTGGACAGTTTTATTATGAATGTGATCATTTTACATTCCTAAGCATATTCTCATTTTGCTAACACATGTGAAAAGAGATTGTTTTATATTCTCACTCCCCTCCCCCTATTTAATCTTTGGAAGGCATTTTAAAGTTTCTCAACGGTGAACACAGACAATTATTTTGAGAGAGACTTAGGCAGAGGCTGTTAATCCTGGCTATGTATTAACATCACCTGGAGATATTTTATAAGTCCCTGCCTAGGTGCCTCCCCAAAACAATGAGGCCAGAATCCCTGCTGATGCTTCCCCTGGTGATTCACTGTGTAGACACAAATATGAGCAATTGAATTAAAAAAATCTTTGTAAAAATTTGACTCCTCTATGCACAAGATAGTACAACCAGAAAATTCTTAAAGCCCAACTGTAGCTATTGGGTAACTTTTCTTTTTCACAAATTTTAATTAGTAAACTCATTTTTTAATTGATGAATAAAAATTGTGCCATATTTTGTATGTATAGCTTGGTTTTCTTTTTACTGTTCTTTACAAAGTGGAAGTGCTGGGAATCAATAGAACATGTGCTCTGCCGCTGAGCTACATACACCCCTAGTGCTTACCAAATCTTAAAATACGTCTACATTGTGGGAATTGGTGAACCAAATTAATTAATGGGTGCATAATGTCATATACTTTTCATTTTTATAGTGAGATGGATGTGGTACTTCATAGTCTATAGATTATAAGAATACATTTATACCTCATGCTGTAGGTAGGAGTCTACACAAATGTACTGCTAATGGTTTGTTTGTTCTGTTAACCTTCAAGCTAGATGTTGTCCAGAGGACAGGCTCAGGAGGAAGGCAAGACTCCATGGCCTTGTTGTTTTGAGTCCTGCCCTTCCTACACAGAGGGGAGATACAAAGGAGAAAAAAAGCCTATCACCATCCCAGAGATAATATTGCCTCCTTGATAAGAGGGGTAAGACTGAAGTTTAGATTGATTGACTGCTTATATTCCCTTCCCAAAACAGTCTACTGGTTAAAGGTGAGATGGGAGACAGATCTTTAGGATGCTAATCCACTGTCTTCTCAGATGGCTGGCTCTCTGAATAAAACGCGGCTTAAAGATTCTATTCTCAGTTTTGGCTTATATGATCGGCAGCATAGGTCACTTACAAGATCACTTAAATCTACTTCTCAGGTGATTTTTGAAATGCAGCACCTTGTTATGAACTATAGTCAACATGTTGTATATTAAAATTCTTACTTTCATTCCTTCTATTTAACTGAAATTTTGTGGCCTGAGGCCACCTCCCTCTGGAGCTTCATCATATACACACATTCCAGTCTCTGGTAACCACCATTCTATTCTCTATCCCTACAAATACTATCTTAGCTTTCACATATAAGCGTGATTATACAGCATTTGACTTTCTGTGTGTGACTTTTTTTTACTTACTTCAGTGCTCTTTAGGACATCAATTTGTAAATAACAGGATTTGTTTCCTTTAAAAAGGTTAAATGGGATTCAATTGTGTATACACCACTCTAAAAAATTCTTTATCTGTTGATTACTTTATTTGACTATGTTTTATTTATGGTAAATCAAGCTTCAATAAACCTGGTAGTGTGGCCATCTCCTCAACATGTGAAATAGACTCAGAAGAGAGGCCTCCAGATTACATGACATTTCCACCTTTAATTATTTGGAGTAACATCTGTACTACTCTCCACAATGGCTGTACTTATTTACATTTCTACAGTGAGGGGGAAAGAATCTCTTTTCTTTACACTCATACCATTGCTTTTATTTATGTTTTTATTTGGTTACTCTTTTGAAGCAGTGTCTCATGCAGACCAGGCAGGCCCCCTACATATCTAAGACTTATGTTGGTGCTCCCACCTCCACCTCCCAAAAGCTTATGCCACCATGTCTGGCATTCACCATTGTTCTCTTAGTATAAAACTTTGTTTTATCTTTATTTGTGTCTCTGTGTGCATCTCTCTTTCTTTTTCCTCTCTCTGTGTATATTTGCTTTGGTGGAGGACCTAAGAGTTTTGAATTCCCTGGAGTTGCAGTTAGAGGTGGTTGTCACTTGCCTGATGTGGAGGCTCTAGTAACCAAACTCAAGTCCTCTGGAAGAGTAGCAGGTGCTCTTAGTGGTTGAGTCATCTCTTTAGGCTCCTTATTTTCAAATCAGATACAAATTGCCTGGTGATGGTTCTGGCCTATATTCCCTTATACTCTGTAGAATTTCCAGGCCAGTGTGAGCAACTTAGTGAGACCCTGTCTCTAAAAAGGTAAATAAAAGAGTTGTTTAGAAATATAACTCTGACATATGGTGACTTTCTACTATGAACTATGCCCTGGATTCAATCTTCAGTACCAAAATGCATTTTTAAAAATATTCCACTGTCTTGTGTAGGGTGATCAGTTATCCTGACTTTCTTGGGACTGAGGGTTTCCTGGAACATAGAATTTTCAGTACTAAAATAAAAGTGTTGAAGTGAACTAGAATGTGATTTTTACCCTAAACTCTTTGAGACCCTGTAAGGCAGCATGGGGTGGCTGCCAGTCCCTCTTCTGATATCCAGCTCTTGGTTTATGTCTACTTGCAATTCTGAGCTCATCAGTGCCCCCCTATTTAAAGCTATGGAAACTCAGACACTTGGATCACTCTTTTTTCTCTTCTCCATTATCAAATTATGATAAAAGGGGATTTTTCACAGTCTAAATGCTTTGAATCTTTTTTAATTAAAAAAATCTCTTGTTAATTTTCTCTTGAGTTTGAGTACCTCGTATGGAGTCTGGCCTTACTAAACCTTGTTTATAAGGGGGAACATATATTTATTGAGTGCTAGATGCTCACATGTGTGACCTCATTCTATCCTCATAGACACCTAATGCAGTTGGCATTATTGCTTCCATTTTCTTTTTGAGATTAGGAAAAAAACAACCCATGAAGTTCAAAAGGATTAACTAATGTGTCAGGATCAAACTCAGGGCTATTTGACTATAATCCATGTTTTCTTCACTCTGTTCCTCTTTTCAGTGCCTTATGCAAACAAGTTAAATAGAGAAATTAAAAATTTCTGAAGACTTTGAAGAAATAATGAAAGGATAAATTAATTATTACTTCGATCTTTCTTGTCTTTGTAGAGTAACTCTTTAGATGGCTCTGTGATAGGGGAAAGCATTGAAAGTTACCGTGGAGAATTGTTGGTAATCTATGATGGGTACAGAAAGAGGTAGACATCTAGATGCCAGTTTTTCAAGCTTTAGCCTCAGTTAAGGTGAATGACATTAGGAAAATCCAATTTTGCTTGTTAATACATCAAAGATAGCTGCTGGGTAATATACAGAAATAGTATGTCCAGTGTCGTGGCTGAAAAACAAAGGGTTCAAGGCCTTAAAATGTTTCTTCTTTTTGGAGGGTGGGGTCTGCTCACTCCTGGTATTTCTGGCCCAGGACTCCTGAGTCCATGAACATATTTCTGTATTCTTTGAATGACAGTGATAGATTGAACAAGATTCATAGATAGTTAGATGAGAAATATTCATCTGTGAAATGGCAGAAGGTAAAATGCATTTCCAAGTGTCTAGCAATATTTTAAATCTAAATTTTGTTATTAATGACATCTGTTGTAGTTTTAAATAGAATTAATTTTGATAAGTGTTGATAGTGATTTTTTTTCAAATAAAAATATTATGTTCCTCTTTGATTAAACTCTCTGATTAAGGTATCATGGTTATGATACCAGCAGAATTTTTTCTTTCTTAAAGATTTATTTGTTTAATTTGTATGTATGTATATACATGCGTGTAGTGTATATATACATATGTGGACCAGGGTGCATGTGTGAAGGCAAGAAGGGAGTGCTGTGAGATTTCCTTTATCAATCTCTACCTACTGCTTTGAGGCAAATGGTCTCATCTTTGAAGCTGCGGCTCATGTTTTCTCACCTAGGTTGGAATACAGACAAGTTGAATAGACAAATTGGAAATTTCCTAGGACTTGGAGAGGATAATGCAAGGATAAATTAAGAGTCATTACCCCTTACCCTGTTTGGAAAATAACTCTTAAGGCTACTCTTGAATTTTTGGTTACACAAAAAAAAACAGCACTCATAACTTATTACAGTGGGGTTATTCCTAATAAAGGAAGGTCCAGGCTGGTCCAGGAGCTCATGCTAGATAACCCAGGGAAGACTTGAGAGTTAGTTGTGCTTGGAAATCTGAAATATGGTTTGGAAAGAAGGTAGGTGAAATTACGGTGAACCTACGTCTGAGTAGAGACTATCCCATGGAGAGAGACATTGGTACAGGTCAAAACAGGCATTTTGGAAAATAAAACATATTCAGTATTTCTCTCTCTCTCTCTCTCTCTGTGTGTGTGTCTGAGGAGACTGGAGCAGTAGGAGTAGGGATGGTAGGAGAGGATGCTGTGGCAAGTATCATAAGCCATATATAAACTCTGAATTTTATTTTAAGAGTCACAAGGGATCAATGGTGAATATAAAGAAACAGAAAGATCAGGTTAGTCACCTTGCCTAAAGCACCAGGCTGCACAGAGAAAGAGGGGGTCAGGAGACTAGTTGGAAGGTAACTATAAAATCTAGCTGAGAAGTGATGGTCCAACTAGGTGTTACGGAGTTGAGAGTGAGTGGCTTCAGGAGATATTCATGGATAAAGCAGAATGATTGGCATGAGAAAGGAAAAATAATATCCATATCTGATCATTTTCACAGATGATGGAGTTGGGAATGAAGATGATGATGACATTATCTGAGCTTCCTTGTATTTAAAGAACTTAACTTCTTGAAGTTCTTAGCATAGGCTTTTGAAAGTTGCTGATTTTAAGTGAGAAGCTTCTCTGTGGCTCCAGTTTGGGAGTAATCATTCAGTATAATGAGCAGTGTGGTTTATGCAAATAAACCTGGCACTGTGGGCCAGGGTATCCTTATAAGTCCCATCAGGATTGAGTGACATACTTCCACACAGTTTACCATCTGAGTTGAGATAATAATCCCATTACAGAAGGCTGGGATATCCAAGGAAAAAAGAATGGGAATACATCTAGCATACACTTCTAGGTTGCCTGTGAAGGGAAGAATAAGAGTGTGGGCATGTGGTACCAATTTTGCTATGGTGGTTGTTTGGATGATGTGTGCTTCAGACCTGATTAAAAGAAAGCCAATAAAAGGTTAAAGGCTAAGGAGATGGAAAGGGAGGGGATTATTGATCTTTAGAGGTAGAAGAGAAGATAGATTGTGCAGGGATTCCTTTTGGTAACAAGGGCCTGTGGAAAGGAGGATGAATGAGGCCAGCAGGAAGTTAGGCATCAGGAAGAGGATGTAAGATAAGATCGACATTCTCTTATGTAGGGAGTGAGATCTGATTAGTTTTCAAAGGAGATGGCAGAGCACATTGAAGAAAATTTCATAAAAATTATCAAAAGCATCTGAATTATTATTTTTTCCAGGAGTAAAAAATTATCTTTGTTTTTATTTTTAGAAATCTGTTCCTGAAAACCAAGGTCTGAGAACTTTGTACAGTATCTTATGAAAGCAAATGTTCTCGAGTAGTAGAAGTGGTTGTGTCACCTAAGCACTCCAGAGCTTAAAGAAAGTCCAATCCTGGGGACACTTTGCCTCTTTAGCAAAACACAGGCATCAAGCTTTCTGTACAGAATGACCACCTACTTATTGGCCGAGTTTTCTGTCCTACCTGGTCCCGCAGTCATTCAGTCCCAAAGAAACACACAGAGGTCTACATTAATTATAAACTGGTTGGCCTATTAGCTCAGGCTTCTTATTATCTCTTTATTACATCGTACATTAACCCATTATTCTTGTCTGTGCTAGCCACATGGCTAGGTACCTTATATCAGTGAGACCCTATCATCTTGCTTCCTCTGTGGCTGGGTGACGACTGCAGACTGCATCTTTCCTCTTCCTAGAATTCTCCTGCTCTTGTTGCCCTGCCTCTACTTCCTGTCTGGTCACCCCACCTATACTTCCTGCCTGGCTATTGACCAATCAGCATTTTTTTAAACAAGTACAAAAACCAAATCTTTACAGGGTAAAACCATTGTCTCACAGTACCTACTGAGTGCAGGAGCCAAATCCTTGCAGCAGCTTTCTAAGACAGAGACTGCTACCATAGCTTTCCCAAAACAAGGAAGCAGAGACACCAAATGGAGGGAATTCATTCCAAATTAATGCTAGGGTGCAGAGCCAGTAGCTTCACTAAAAGCAGAACGTTCCCATTAGAAAGATTCATTGAGGGCATTTGTTATAGGGAAGAAAAAATTCCTGGTCTCACTCCCTACTTTCCCCATCATATAAACTGGATTTTTCTGTATGTTTAATGAGCCATTTTGTGTTTATAATTCTCAACAGTTGATTAAACATGGTTAGATTTTAATATGTTGATATAAGTCGCTTTTAACCCTTAAAGACATTCTTGGGAAACATTTTCACAACCAGGAAAAGAAATCATTCAAGAATGACACTCAGACAATCAGCTATCCATATGGAAGACAATCAAATTAGACATCTAAATAATGCCATATATCAAAATATATTGCAGAGGGGCTTGAGTGGTAAATGAATAAAATAAAATTATAAAAGTTATAGAAGAAAATGAAGGAGGGTTATTTATAACTTAGAGACCATGGGTCCTTCCTACACAAGATGGAAACTCAGAAGCTATAAAAGAAAAGATTGATAGACTTGATTACATATAGAAAGATACTAATTACAGCCTTGTTTATGATGGTGAAAAATTAGAAACAATCTACAGTTCTTGGAAGAGGGAGCCATTTAAATACATCACTGAGCATGTACAGCATTAAGAAGTAGTGAAGCCCAGGAGTTCAAAAATCTGTTTTATGAGGGAAATTACCTGAGTTCATTGCCATCATGTTGGGGGAAAATTACCTAACTTTCCTCATCTGTAAAGTAAATCTAAGGATTTTACTTATTTTATAAGGTAACTGTAAAAGCCAAGGGAATTAATACAAAATGTTTTGGATAGATCTTTAACATAGTGTCATCATACCTATTGGTTGTAGTTATAGTAATTAAAAAATTGAGGTAGGGCTGGGAGCATAGCTCAGTGGTCGAGTGTTTGCCTCACACATATGAGGTTCTACATTAGATTCCCAGTGACACAATAAAAGAGAATGAGATAAATTGTAAAGTAATGCAATCAATTCTCAGATGTGTTATTGAGAAAGGAGTTTTCAGTAGAATTGTAGAGCATGGCACTATTTTAATAAAAATATATTCACATTTCCATATACATATATGGAAACAGAGCAGACTGTAGAATCAGGACAAGCCACCAAGCTGTGAGTGCCTGTTACCTCTGAAGGGCAACAGAAATGGTAAAGGGAATATTTACATTTTATAGCCTATAATTCTGTATACCTCCAGTCTCTCATAAAGAGAAGACTGCACACTCTTTGTTAACAACAAGGATGATGGAAAAAGCTTGCCTTTAGTGTTCTCTGTTGTCAACACAGGATGACATGAACATCATAAAAGCACAGACACATGTGTAGGGTGGGGCACTGGCCCTTCTCTTCCAGATACACAGTACTTGATCTTGGAAGCATACCTAGAGCAAGGGATCTAGAGGAAGAACTGGATAAGGGGACACTGATGGCCTAAATGATCTTTAGATAAATAGAAAACCCAAACCCAGAGCCCCTGGCACAAAAACCAGGCATTCAATTAAAGCACCAGTTCTCAACCTGTTGGTTGTGACCCGTTTTGGGGTAGCAAATCAGATATCATCTATATTATGATTTGTAATAGTAGCAAAATTACAGTTATAAAGTAGCAACAAAATAAGTTTATGCTTGGGGGGGTGACCCCAACATGAGGAACTGTATTAAAGGGTCAAAGGGTCACAGTATTCAGAAGGTTGAGAACCACTGACTTAAAGGGAATATTAAGTTTCATTTTGAGTTAATAATCAATCCTCTTTTCTCAGTCAGACCCCTAAAGCCTTCTTTCCAGAACTGCCCATGCCTTAAAGAAGTAGAGGAGCAGGCTCATTAAAGGAAAACATTGAGGTGTGTGTGTGTGTGTGTGTGTGTGTGTGTGTGTGTGTGTGTGTGTGTNNNNTGTGTGTGTGTGTGTGTGTGTGTGTGTGTGTGTGTGTGTGTGTGTGTAGTCAACTGCCTTGGTTTGTCATTTTTCTTCATATTGGCTTGAAAGAGGCACAATTTAGACAAAAAAGTTCTAGAAAGATCCTGGGCTTGGGGAATAGACCTAATGACTCCTTCTGATTGCAGCACTTACTCGCGTCCTTGAGTTTATTGCTTAGTCATTTATCTATAAAGATCAGAATTGGAAGAACTTTTATCTGATCATTTTCATATCGTCTAGGCAACAAGACTCTGATATTTGTAGGGTATTTTTATTCTGAAACAAGCCGATGCATCACCTCAAATGTCTACAACAGGAAACCTAGTTGCTTCTCACTGGGTTAAATATTGCCCTCTAATATCAATGGGAGAAAGAGTTAAGTGAAGGAGACGTTTTCAGCCCTTCATCTGTTGGGTTAGTCTGTTTCGGTCAGGGACTATACTTTGAAAAGAACACTGAAAGCCTGAAATGCTATGCTCAGGGCTTGCGAGGGAGGTGATTTATCTATCAGAAGCTGAAATGCAAGCCTGTACTATATATGAGTGTCATATCATCATACACATCCCACCTGGGTCAAAAAATACAAGGAGAAATTACCAGAAACCTGATATAAAGATGATGAATCTCTTAGGGTTCTGACAAAAGTAAATGTGGAAATATTTTATAAGGAAAGTTTTCACAATAGCCCTAGAGTACTTAAACTTATTAGAATATCAAAAGGCACAAAAGACGATTAGTCATCACAAAAGGGGTCATTAGGTATACCTCCAAGGAAAAGACTATACAACGAAAATGTTGAAGTACTTATGAAATAAATGGAGGAAAGGAGATAAAGGAGGGCAATGGGGTGAATAATTCAAAACACATCCTATGCAGGTATGAAAATGTCACAAAGAATTTCATTTAAAAAGAAATAAATGAAGAAGCATGAATTACTAGTAGAATGAGTTACTATGAAACATGTTTTATAAAATGATAACTGGATCTTAACTCAGCTGATAAGCAAGACAGATTAGTCACAGCCAGTGAAAGAATCAGTGAACTGGAATATATTTATGAGGAGATTGCTTTGAATGTAACCCAGGAAGGTAAAGAAATAGAACATATGCAAGGGAGATTTTCATTTCAAGCACTCCGAGTATTCATCTACTTGGGAATTTCACGAGGAAAATACCAAGGTAAATGACGAAAAGACATAAAAATCTATGATATTGGCCAAACATTTTCCAGAATTGAACTAGACAGTCCTCAGATTTAAGTATTTTAACACCACCTGACTTGACTAAATTTCTGTAAGTCCATGTTATCTATGTACATATTTTTGTGCAAACATACATAATTTAGGGAAAGTATCCAGGATTGGAATTTCTTGATCATTTATTACAGTGTTTGATTTTGACACAGGATCTCATTGTGTGGCCCAGACTGGCCTGAAACTTGTGATTCATCTCCAAATCAGTTTGGCTACAGGCATGCATCACCACACCCTGCTAAGCATATTTTTAATTATATAAACAAAGGACAATTCATTTTCCAGAGTGACTGCCTCATTTAACAAAACCATCAGCACCATGCGAGAGTCCCAAGTTCTGTGTGTCCACCAGCAGTTGGTATTTTCAGTATTTTTTAAATTTTAGTTGTTCTGACAGTATGTAGTATAAACCATCATAGCATAAAGTTTTCTTCTCCTAATGATGAACTTAATTTACATAATATGAAACTTGCCCACTCAGAGTATATAATTTAGTGGTTTGGGGTGAGGGTATAAAAACAAATCACTAATTTCAAAATGTCTTCATGACACTAATAAACCCTATTCCCATTTCTCTCTCACCTGAGCCCATGACAATTACTAATTGACTTTTGTCATCGTATTTTCCAAGTGTGGGTGTTTTATTAAAGTGAAGTCATACAGTGGTGGGAGATAACATAGTGAAGTGCTTGCCATATGAGCATGAGGACCTTCTTTAGATCTCTAACTGCCTAAAGCAACATCTTACAATTTTAGGACATAAATTTTTCATTTCTTTCAGTACATTTATTACTAAGCATTTCATTCTTTCTAATGACATTTTCTAATAGGGTTGTTAAACTTTATTTTTGCATTGCTTATTGCAGAAATAGTTTCATTTCCATCATTTCAATTTTGCAGAATAATAATTTTGTGTATTTGCCTTGTATCTCAAAACTTCACTGAATTCATTTATCCATCATGATAGATCTCTGTATATGGGCTTATGTGGCTTCTTTATTATATATATATAATAAAAAATTATATATATATATGTCATGTGTCACGTTCAGGTATAAATGGTTTTATTTCTTTCCTTTCAGCATACATGCCTTTCATTTCTTTTCCTTGATTATTTGCTCTTGCTAGAAACCACAGTATAATATTGAATAGAAACGGTGGAGTGGATACCCTTGCCTTTCTCCCATTACAGCCTTGTACAATTAAGTCTGATGCTATCTAAAGTGGTTCATTTTGGTTTTGTGGATGTTCTTCATACCCAAACTTGTGTGTGTGTGTGTGTGTGCTCTAATGTGAGGGATATTGTATTTTTAATTTAACATTCCTAAAGTTACCCTAAAATATGGGAAGGTAATTAAATATTTGTGAATACTTTACATGCTATAATGATATTATTGCTTATAAGATATGACAGTTGTGTGGTTTTTGTTTTTTTGATTATTTGACTTAACACAATCATGCCACATTGAGACTTAAGACACGTTTGTTTCTTCTATGCCAATATGTGTATATTTCATTGTTGTTTCTTGTCTTGTTTCATTAGCTAGGTCTCTCAAGATGATCTTGAATGGGAATGGTGACAGAGGACACACTAGGTTCTCTTATTAATATAAGGGTACCTGTTGATTTTTTCATAGCTGTTATTGATCTAATTAAGGATATTTCCCTGTATCCCTAGTTTGCTAAGAATTTCCTTTTGAAATTACAAATGAGTCTTGGATTTTGTCAACCATGTTTTTGTTATTATTGATTTGATCATGTGACTGTTCTTTAGTCATGCAGTAAATGACACTAATTGGATTTTTGAATGTTGAATCAGAATTGCATATCTCTAACAAACACTACTCGGTCACAGTGAATAATTTCTTCTACTCATCCAGCATTTAACTTGCCAATATTTGGTTGAGAGTTTTGACATCCATGTTTATAAGGTTCATATTCTTCTAATGCCTTTGGTTTGAATTTGTGATGCTTCGTTTAAATCAACTTGATTATATTAAGAAGGACTGGGATATGAGTGAAGCTCACTTTTGGATCTGTCTGTAAGGGTGTTTCCTGAGCAGATCAAGAGAAATGGGAAGACCCATCCTGAAGGTGGGAGGCACCAAATCGTAGCCTGGGGTTCCAGATTGAACGCAGGGTGGAGGGCTGAGGAAGATGCCAAGTGACAGCATTCCCCTCTCTCTATTTCCTGTAAGCCACATAGCATTCTTACCACAACAGATATGAGCTACCCACACTCATGCCTTCCTCATTGTAGACAGTAACTCAGACCTTGACCCCAAACAAATCCTTCTCTTGATGTGCTTCTTGTTGGCCTTTTTGACTCAGAAATAAGAAAACTAACTAGCATAGAAAATGGGTACTAAGAAGTGGGGTCACTGCAGTGACAACCGACCTTGTGGTTAATAGGCCTTTGGAGATGGTTTGCAGGAAGAATATGGAGTTGCTTAGAGCTTCAGGCTAGAGAGGCTGTTGAAGGCTACAGTGGATCTTAAGGGACCATTCTGGTATGCATTTTGAAGACCAGAAATGTGAACTTTGGAAGCCATCTTTATGAGCTTTCAGAGGAGAACAAAGCCAATCGTATGATGTTGTGACATGAATGTGTCTACATTCTGCCTGTTCCCTAAAATCTTAAATAAGGCTAAATTAAAAAATAATGGACTCTTGTAGCAAATGACATTTCAAGTCAGCACCATATGTGTGTAACTGGGTAAATAAAACACAGGAAGGCCATGACAGACCAAAGTAAGATACCTCAAACATCCAACTTGGTGAACTATAAGTTTAATTGAGTTTGCTTACAGTAATATGAGTGAGAGGTTACTTACAGGAGCAGAAATGACTTAAAGATAGCTGTATCACTAAAGTCCAGCTCAACATGGGTTACAGCTTACAAAATCTGGGAACCTGGAGCACACTGCACAGCTTAACAGGTTGGAGAGTGTCCCTTCCAGGTACCTCAGTTGATCTAAACCCCTTCCAGGTTTGGCTGGTTTCTGCTTCTTTCATGATGGAGGAGGGTCATCTGTCTATGTGTTACTTTCATTGGTTAAT
>LOJH01025208.1:7238-18833 GCA_001685095.1 Ellobius talpinus
AGAAAGGAAGGAAGGAAGGAAGGAAGGAAGGAAGGAAGGAAGAAAGAAAGAAAGTCAGTCAACTGGGTAGTTTTCAATTTTGAGAAAATTAGCAAACACACATACACACACATTGCTAAAATCATAACTGTAGTTAGTTAATTCCTAAATTGACAGAGAAACTCAAATACCATGCAGAAACAACTGTCAAAGTCTAAGTTTTTGGCAGATTAGAAAGAAATAACACAAGCTAAAACAGAGAAGAGAGAAAATATCAAGGACAATGGCTGGAAAAAAGAAGAAAAGGGGATCACAAGAGGCTTGCCAGAGAAGAAGAGACCTCCTTTGTCAGGGTGGAGGGCTGTCCCACAGCATGGTTGGTGAGAACTGGACAGAGAAGCAGAGATCAGTATCCTTCTTTGTACAGCCACAGCATCTTCCACAGGAAGGCAAGACCTGTCCACAGATGACAGAGTTGACACACTGGCTTGCCTTAAGCCAAAGACATTTTAAGTTGTGAATGGTTTAACTTCAACAAGGGGGGAAATGTGGAACTGGATCATTTATACATGTTTCCTCAAAACATTTCATTTTTTCTGAAAAAAAATTAAATAATCACAAAGTCCCACCTTTCCCTACTCTGGGCGCCCTCCAAACAGATTCATTATTTCTTGAACCTTTTCGCAGACAGTATTGTGGGGGGAGACTGGGTGGCCTGGGAACTGTGACAGATGCAGAACTTGAATTGATGCAATGTTCAGTGAATAGCAACACTTCTATGACTTCATGTGTTTGTTTGTATGTAGGCTTTCAGTTGAGCGTTTTCCTGAGCTGTGGAACATTCATGATTCTTTCCGCAGATGGAATTTTGCTCCATTGTTTGGGATCTCTCTACTCTCCACAGCTTTAGGATAAGGCAAAAGGGCCTGATGGGAATAAAGAAGGACTGTGTCTCCCCAGGAAGATCAACACAGATAGGACCCCACACCCATTTCCCCAAAACCTGTAGAATTGACTCTCATTGACTCTCAAAGGGAATTCAAAAACTATGTTTGGTTTTGATCTTACATGGACATAACTTTTGATAGATGTTTGGAACAGTTTAACAGGGGGAATGAATACTACTAAATAAATGTGAGAAAATTGATATCCTCAGTTGTTATAAACCAAGTGTCTCTCTGTAAAACCACTTACACTGTTATGGTTAAATTTTAAATTTCAAAAGATGTTGTAAATGGCTTTAGGCTTGTTAATAATTAATATGTAGTATTTCTGCTTGTTTAAAATAAACTTCAATTTTAAATTTCTGGTTGTCAGAATAGCCTCTATTTTTGTTCATGATTCTGTAATTTACCAAAATACATCACCTTTCAGTTGCTATGCATAGTGTTTTTTAGACTGAAACACTCTTGCTGGTGGTTTTGTTGTTATGCAATGAATGATGTCTCAAAAGACAGTGTTCTGAATCCACGAGTGATGAACTCTGTTCCACTTTACTATTACGTCAGTAAACTAAGATGTTTTCGCAAGGGTGTTTTACACACTGGATATCTGAGTTTCCAGAAAATGAGGCTCACAGTGCCTCTGAAAGTGGTTCCCTTTTTTCTGTGTTTGTCAAAACTCAAGGTGCGAAGAACCTTGTAACTCTGGTACAATTTCCATAAACCAATTAATTATGGGTGTTTATCAGTTCAGCAGAATGAGCAGGGCTGGAGAGATGGGAGAAAATGGGAACCACATGGAGATGGACAGACAGGAGCTGGGCTAACAGGCAGACAGATTTGTAGGCACAGAACCACCCATTCTCACCCATAATGAGTAAGCTTGGGGCAGCTTTAATTCATGAGTTGTGGGCTTTTTGTCTCCTGCACCACAAAAGAGAATACAGGGCCGTGTTAGGGGAGGGTTAGATTAGTCCTACGTGGTCAATGGAAACAATGCTGACATGTTACTTGATCAGAAGGATGTTTTCACACTGTTTCTCTTAGATGGTCCCTGGGGACAACTTTCTTTCTCTCTCATCCTCTATCTGTCTATCTGTCTCTTTCTTTTTTTTTAATTACCAAGCATGACATTCATGGTTATTTCTTCTTTCCACCCAGTTGACTACAAAGGGGCCAGCTTTCGGGTCCCTTGTTGGTCAGGCCTGGGGGAGGAAGTGACAGAAGGCTGGCTTTATTTACCTTAGCGGCTTCCCGTGTAATCTGGTTAATCGTGTGGCTAATGGGAGCCCTCCGTGGATCCCCACACACTGCGCTCCACAATGAGGACTCATTCATATTTCATACAATAGAGTGTTTAAGTCATTCCACGCTTTGTGGAGAAGATTGGCTTTCTTTGTGTGCTTGCTCTCCAGAAGCCTTTGCCCCCCCTCCTCTTTCAAGCAGGCGTATGTTCCTGCCCCTGCCTGCTGCAGCTGGGCAAGGAAAAGGCAGGCTTCTTTCTATTCTCTTTTCTTTCGTCAATGAATTGATTACCACGTGTGAAATGGGACTGAACTAGCCCCCACCCCTGGCCAGCGGATGCATAGATTAGCCTTTTGGTCTTCTAATATTTCACACTGAGACACTCCAAGAGGAGGCAGGGCTCGTGCTCCTCAAGTTGTCCATTATGAGCCCAACAATCTGTTGAGTACAAAAGAAAAATAAATAAATAAGAGCAGGTGAAGTGTTGGGCTGGTTCTTTTAATGGCATCTGCAAGCGATGCTCCTTAAGCTGGGGCGCTGCAGAAAACGGCCAAAGGGACTACGGGGTGGTGGGAAATAGGTATCTACTTACTAAGACAAAAGTTTAAAGACATCTGAGCTGAAAGAGTAATTTCATCACCGCACTACACACTGGCACTTGGATTTGATTTTAGAGGGTATGAGGTCTCATTAGTCCTAACTGGCTAGATAATGGAAACACACTGGATGAGCTGCAGTTTTGGAGAATAATGGACTCCAGGATTCTGAAGTGCAGATCGGAATGTTTTTAATTGCTTTACATTTTTTTTAACATTTAGTTGCAGTTTTCAAAGACCTGAAATCTGGCATCTCACACACATTCTTTGCCTTCAGTTTTGTAAAAGGGGACTTTACTGTCATCTAGTCACTTCAGCGAGAAGCTGAGTCAGAAAGCTGGGTAATCACTCTTATTTGTAAGGTAGGATGATTTCGCTGCTCTTTGGATGACGAAGATGGACTCTCCAAAGCAAACATGGATGTTCATCTCTTTGCTGTCAAACACCGCGAGATCACTGCTCTCGGTGTTCCAGAGTCTTCGCTGAGCTGTGTGTGATGTCTCAGGCCTCCTCTGGCTACAAGTGCCCACATGGCAAATGTTTCTAAGTAAGCTTGCATTGAAGTGTGCTTGTATTTAGAGCAACAACTGGTATCCGGTGAGTTAATGAGCTGGTGTTTGCAGCAACAGTGGTCTAGATCCTTCTAAACAATACAGTCTGCTACAATGATGATATATAGAGCTATATCTACATACAGATGAATAATAAGTCCTGCCCTCAGACTAATGCCAGCAGAGAATTACAGACTGCTAGAGTAAGCAATCAAAGGAGACAGTGACATTCATGTATAAAATGATGTATGGCTTGCCTGGTTCAAAGAAACACCGACATGATGCACCCTGAACATGGGGGAGGTTGACCGACCTATCTTATTCCCAGTAGCCAGTGTCCATCACTATATAGACACCTACCATGTTAGCCAAATGGAATAGAAGTCATCCACACAGCTCCATGAGGACCTGGACAAGTGGACACTGAATTACTGTTCTAGAAAGTCTTTTTTATTTAATCAGTGTTGGGAGTGTGACCCACAGTCATTTGGCTCATCGAAGTATTAACCATAACCAGCAAAAATCACCATTTGTTCTGGCCAAGTCTATAACCTGTGTCAAAAAAATGATTTGTGTTTTATCTTACTGACTTAAGGCTTTGTGGTGATTACAGTCAACACATCGTGTTGTGTCCGTAACACAGCTGATACCATCATTTAGCATTCATGTGCAAGACTATGTTGAGTGATGCAGAAGGGAGCTTGCTTTTCAGTCGTAGTTTTTTTGAGAATTTATGAGAAAACACATTACCTACAAGGTAAGCGAGAGAACTGAGCAGAGAGATGTGCTTTTAAATGAAATAGAGCCAAGAGAAAAGGCAGTATGAGGTAAAGATTAATTAAAAGGATTTTCCTACGGATGCCAGCTAAAACAACAACAACCAAGTGTGTTGGGGGACACTGTTAAAAGCCTCCATCTCTCAAATTAACTCCACTCAAAATCAAGGAAGCAAAGCGCACCACAACCTTAATTAAAGTTTACTCTTGCAAGCCTCCTCCCTTGCCTCCTGCCTCACAGCTGAGGGTTCATCTCCTTACCCTCTACTTCATTAGAGTCCCACCAATCCATTATCCAGCTCCTAATCCCCCTTTGGTCCTAGGAGTCAGGTTATTAGAGTGTTTGAAGGGTCCCTGTCATTGTGATGGAGGTGTGAATTGATCACTAAGATGACAACTGGTGACAAGTGCTGTTTATTAGACTGCTACTTTGCTTCTTAATTACAGCTGATTAGCCTGGCGGTAGTGGATGAAAACAACAGTTAGCACTTGGGCCTGCTCATCTGCCATATCCCCCTTCTTGCTTTGATTTTCTGTCCACTGTGACTTTTCTGTGTTTTTACTTTTGGTTATTCCCATCGACTCAACATGGATCTTTATTTTGCAAATGAAAATTTTTGTTAAATTTTATTACAACAAATTCCATTAAAAACCATTTCAAGACAATCTAATTTTGTGAGATTTTCCTCCCATCCTCGATTTAGCTATTTTTTAATTTTTTATAATTTTTACTTTTTATTTATTTACCTATTTATTTGTTACTTATGTTCTTACCTCAACTTAAATAGGGCAAGTGAAGTTTTCTGAAGGGCAGTCATATTATCTGTATGTGAATGACTTTTTACTAAAACAGGAGAGATAGTGGCCGTATTTACTTATTCTCTAAAGAATATTATAAGTGAAACTATTGTAATATATACTATTTCAGTTATGCCTAAAACCAAACTGAGATACAGAAGTTAATCTATTCTCTGAATCATCTATTTATGCTATTTACACATGGATGTAAAAGTCTTTAAACTTTTGCTTATAGAATAAAATCTATCACAATTAAGTGAGTTTTGTCTTTCTAATTTTTTGTCACTCTATCTTTTTTTTGAGGCTGTGCTCATTCTTATGTTGATCATAGCTGAAAACCAAGGAGACAAAACCAAAACCTAATCATTCAATGTTAAACAAAGTAAAACTAGAATTGACAGTGGCTGAATGTGATAGTTATTCAGATTAAAACAAACTGGTCTGATGGGTAGATTCTGCTTTAGTGCCTTAAAAGAAAACTGACTTCATTCATTCATTCATTTATTTGGTCAAGAACTGAATACCCTCATTTTCATAGATAATGAGAATTCACAGCAATGCAACCTTAACTTTTAAATGTATGTTTTTCTCCCATTTAAGCAAAAATCAAAGAAGATGCCTGACTAGAGGAGAAATGTGGCCACATGACAAGGTTAAGGAAGAAAATAGTTGTGTCCTTAGGACAAACGCTGAACCTTGAAATATTAGAATCTCTTAATGATAAGGAGAATCTCTTAATGACTCAGGAGAGAGCAAAATGATCAACAGGAGCCAATACATCTGAATGCATTTTAAATCATTTTGTTGCTGTCATTGTTCATTGGAGTAATCTTTGGAAACTCCAATGAGTTGGTTGTTGTTGTTTTGCTTTTGAGGGTTTATTTGTTTGTTTTCCTTTTGAGATGGGTTCTCAAGATGTTTCTCAGGCCCACACTGCGCTCTCAGGTCCGAGTGCATTCTTGTCTCAGCTCCTGTGTCACTGAGAACACAGGCACAAGCTACCATGGGTGGCTGCTTGCAATAACGTTTATGGAACCATAAGATGTTGAAGTTGTAAGAAGCCCTCAAATCAGACTAACAACTCAGGTTAAAAATATATATACATAAAATACAAAAAATTAAGATATACACACACGCTATTTTTGTTTGTTAGCAGAGATTGAGGTTTTCCTGCCTTCCATCGTTACCATTATTGTCGTTACAGTATTTGTCAGGATACTTGCAAGGTTTTGGAACCCAGAGAAAATAGATACCTGGTTCTGTCTGCAATCAGTAAGTTCCTCAATTTAAAATGTATGTGCCACTTAGTAAAATTCCTAACCTTGTTTTTAAAATGCAAATTATAACTCCAGCCAGTTAACTCAGCTAGCAATCATTTAGACACTATGGAAGTATAATGAAGTGGGGTCTGGTAGCACATGTTCTCACATCAACTCTGGGAGAAACACTTGATAACTGGGCTGATGGTTCTGAGCTGTAAGTCAAAATGCTGTTCACAATTTGCTCATTGTTGATGTGAGAGTTGACAAACTACTACACACAAGGTATTAATTGTGGCCCTAAGCACTTCCTGGCTAATGGTACATTCGGGAGAAATGAGATCTTTTCTTTTAAGGTTGCTAACAGGCAGGGACAGTCTTTCTTACTGCCATGTAGGTTTCACTCAAGACAAGTTGTAAGGACAAAGAAGGATAAAGCAGTTAGCTATATTAAAGTGGAAAGTATGACGCCATCTCCATACCATGCAGACTCTTCTAAGCTGTGTTTACTTCCTTATTTTGTGTTATCTGAGACAGGCTCTTACCACTTAGCTCTGGCTGGCTTAGACCTTGTTATGTAGCCCAGCCTGGCCTCAAACTCATAGCCATCTTCCTTTCTCAGACTCTGAGTTCTGGAACGAAAGGTATACATTACCACAGCTCGTCAGAGTCTCCTCTCCTATATAGAGATAATTAAATAATTCCACTAAAATTTCTAGAACTGATAAATGTGTTCAGTAAAGTTGTTGGAAGCAAAAACTATATCCAAAATCTAAATTCAGATAATTCGAAAGTGCAACTAACAGCAATCAATGTAAAAAGAAGTCATAACTTTTAATGTTAGAAAAAGGGGTATATGAGAGAATAGAGTGAGGAAACGGGAGGGGAATTATGTATTTATATCATAATCTCCAAAAAGAAATTTAAAAAAATTTAAAAGCAAGCAAAATACTATTCAGTTATCAAAGGTTTTGCATGAAAGAAAGACTGAAGACTCCATTTGATGCCAAAACTTTCATGTTAAAAGCAGAAACATGATTGAGGGAAATTTAAGTACAAATAAGTAAATAGATAAGAAGACTATTAAAATAAAAGTGGAAATGTTTTACTGGGATTGGAAAATTTTATATTGCTAACACAGCAATTCTCCCGAATGTCACATACAGCCTATGAGACCTCTTCTACCAACAGCTGCTCATTTTGCAAAATAATTGACAATAATAATACTAAAATTCAAATATAAAATGAAGTGACTTAAAGTAGCCAAAATAACCTTGAATAAAGCAACAAAATACAAAATTGGAAAGCTTTCTTTTCTCAGTTTCAAAACTTAAAACTTAAAACTATGGTAAACACTGTGTGATCCAGGAGTGTGCGTGTGTGTGTGTGTGTGTGTGTGTGTGTGTGTGTGTTTGAAATTGAATCCAGGATCCAGAAGTAAGACTACACTTTGGCTTTAGTTTATTTTCAACACAGTGCCAAGACCATTCAAAGAAGGAAGGATAATCTTTTCAACAATTAGTGCTGAATTAATTGGATATTAATACACAAAACTAAACTATTACCTTTAACTCAAAATATTACAAAAGAGATACTTAAAATGTATTGATTGAGTTTTAAGACTTTTAGAAGAAAATTTCCATGATCTTAGGTTAGAAGAAAATTTGGAATGGCACCAAATTTGAGCAACAAAGATATTTACTTAAACTTTGTTAAAATTAAAACCTTTAGTTCCAGAGAAGTCAAAATCAAGGAAATTTAAACATAATCTATAGTCTGGGAGAAAATCTTAATGTTCCTCTGTTCAGAGTATATGAAAAATTCTTTTTACTAAGGAAAAAATCAGATGCTTTTAAATGGTAAAACATCTTTGAAGAGTTCTTTTCATTTTGTCGTGCTGGAGGCTGAACTCAGAACCCTGGGAATGCTTGGCAGTTGCTCCACCACTGAGCTGAATAGATATTTACCAAAGAAAACATAGCACAATCAACTGGCATAGAGAAGATGCTAACCATAATTAACCATGAGGGAAAGGTCAAATTGAAACTATGACGAGCTATCACTTTATATCCAGGAAGGTTGGCTACAATCTGGCACACAATAACTGCCGCTGGCAAGGATGTAGAGGAAATAGAACCAGTCACATGTTGCAGGTAGGAATAGAAAATGTTGCAGCCACTTCTGAAAGTAGTTAGATCCTTTCTCACTAGGTAAATGTTCTCCCATCGACCACAGTTCTGCACAGAGAATTCAGAGTCACAGCAGTAGCGTCTACAGGGTTCCAAAGCCAGAAGCAATGCAAACCTCCACAACTTGATGGTAGGTTAAGCAGCGTAGTCCGTCATACACAGGACTATCACTTGACTATACAAAGGATGGGGTGAGGAATCACACTATGACCTTTGACCTTCGATGAGCCTCTGAGTATTTGTTAAATGAAAGAAGCTAACATTAGATGAGTGGGAAACTAACAGAGAACTTTGTGGCTTTGTACAGCATTTCTGTCAACAGGGTATGAGAATTCTCCACAAACAGACTTGTCCCTTCCCTTCTATCAATAAAGTCAAGGTTTGAAGGTGTTTTGGGACCAGTAACCATGCAACATTCTGACATAACTTTATAATTTTATTCCTTGCTTTCATATTCACCTATTAAACTATTACTATGACAGCCATATGTGACCGATTACAAGAGCGCTGATAGTCTCTTCTTTGCATGCTAATAATTTTGATCCTGGGTTATAAACAGGGCTTTTATGCTAGATGGATTTTTAAAACACTGAAAAAAATAAACTTGTCTCTGAGACTACAAACACAGTTTATTATCAGGATTGAGCTATTCCCAGAACGATGTACCACGCTGAATTTAAATGCACTCTTGTCTACATACTTATGTACATCCTGATGAATGGACAGCTTTAAAATCAAACATTTCTACTCCAGGTCAGGACTTCCTGATGGCCAACACAAAACAAACTCCATATTTCTGTGTGTGTCTTTTGTTTTTGTACATTTTATTATTAATTTTCTTTCCTTAAGTTTATTTTGATTTTCGTTTTCTCTTTTTTTGAGAGAAAGGAAGAAAGAAAGAACAGGAAGTGTGTTGGGAAGGGAGGTGAAGATGATTTTGGAGAAGTTGGGGGAGGGGAAATATAGCAAAGTATATTGCCTAAAATATTTTAAAGAAAAAATTTAAAAATAAAATATTCCAAAAAGTTCATAATTAAATAAGTTTCAGATAATCAGCTTCAAACAGAAAGAAATGCAAAACAAAAAGAAACAAGCATAAGCCCTGTTTGTTAATTTTCCCAAATGGGAAAATGCTCTTTCTTGATTTTTAAATTTGATTTTCTTACTTGAATAAGATGCAAAATAAATTATATATTGGTAGAAGTGGAGGTATCTGTAGCTCAACTATTTTTGGTAGATACTTCTTGACTTGTGATGGGGTCCAGTCAAATGCATTGAAAGTAAAGAGTGCTGTAAATAAAGCATTTTTTAGTGGGCCTGACCTGCAGAGCATCCTATCTTAGCCTCGCCGTACACTGTAAAGTGTAAAGTATTAGCTATTTCCCCAAGGGACTGTGAACTGAGAGCGAGCAAAGAAGCGTTACAACACTGGCTTTCCTTGTAGGAAGACATCAAAATTCAAAATCTCAGATACTCAATTTGTGTATTTATTTCGTAGCTCCTTAAATATTCAAATTAATGTAATTCACACCATCCGGAGTCGTGAATTGTCTGTACAGAAAAGAATAGATTCGCACAAGTGATAAACACAGAGGTTTTTATACAGTTCATGAACCAGGCAAGCGGCTGGAGATTGAAACACACAAAGGCTCACAGAGAAAGAGAGGAGACACGGGTCATCCTTAATGCCAAAATGCCCCAAGAATGCCCCCTTATTGTGTCCAAGGGCAGCTTATATAGGGATCCTTTAACTGATAGCCACGCCCCAGCCAAACCCACCAGAAACCACTCTCCTGCCATCAGGAACTCCTGAGGGTCTCATGCTCAGAACCGGTAGGCACTCAGACCGGTGTCTTCTCTTGCTGCCTTTGGCTACTCTCAGATCAGATGACAAACTTTGCAGCACACTGTTCAATCCTGCCCTGTCCTTCCGAATGGCTTTTCTCATTTCTTGTGTGCAGCACCTACCACAGCTCAGGGGACTGTAATATCTAGAGACTATTGACTCCTTACCCCAGTGATCTGCAGACCTATTACATATTCTTGACTTTCTATGCTACCGGTGGGGTAGGGTGTACAAAACAGTGAAAATCCTAGAGAAATCCCAAAGCCTTTTGTTAATCAAGAATTGCAATCTACCTGCCCAAAAAAATCAGCATGACTCATTTGCATATTATTCATTTTCTTTGTGCTATTAGCTCCTGTCTACCTTCTGGTGTCTTGGAGGTGCTAATGAGCAATGAAGCAAACTCAACATAGAAAGTACAAGGCATTGAAAACCCTGATAATTAGTCCCTATATAATGAAGATTGGGATGGGGATTACACTTCCACACTCATATAGCCCTTGATTTGCTTATCATTAAGGACATTAAATCCCACTCAACAAATATTCATTTGCCAATGTTCAGAACTGTGCCAAGAACTTTATAGAATCACAAGGAGATAAAATATATCTCCTCTTTGGTGCCCTAAGGGACTAGTCAGTCTCATGAGAACAATGTTCATAATCAAAACGATAGACTGTCCTCTGTTCCTTACTGTCCAGATGCCTTTGCTAGAGAAAAAAAACAAGGCACAGCTTACATCTTCACAAGCTTTTGCATTCTATGACAATGCAATTTGATGTTGAATGTGGAATAGTTTCATTTGTAGATTCTGTGAACAATGTGAACAGTATGGTCTTATAAACTTCATTAATAAAGGTGAGAAAATATTAAACATAGTGATTCTGCCTTCCCCAAATCAGAAAATTTTAAGGCCTACAAAAATAATGGTCAGTAGGCTTCCCTATAACCTATTAACTAGACTAGAATTTTGGATATGCAGCTGTATGCCTCTAAGTTTTGAATAAATGAAAAAATGTAATTTTCCTATAGTGAATATGCAAAGTGCCATCATTACAAACACAATATGGTACAGAAGATATTTAAAGGTCATAGCACAACATGAAAAGTGATAAAAAGAGTAAAGGGTGAATTTTCATACAGGAATATGCTTGAAAAGTATGTGGAAGTCTAAAAATGTGAGCCTATTTCCACCTTGTGTGAAGGTCAGAGAGTTTTAGCTTGTTCAAAGTTGTTAACAAGTGTGGTTACACACCCTACCTAAGGTGTTGTTACTTGGTATTTTGGAAATTAAGATGGCCCATAGAGGTCAATCTTCTCGACCCTGACCGGAGGTCAGAAAATTTAAGCACGCTTTTGCTTCTTTTTTTTTAATTTCAGACACTTTTTTATTGTTATTAAAAAATTTTTCACCT
>LOJH01025209.1:0-18833 GCA_001685095.1 Ellobius talpinus
TGCGGGCAGGCTGAGGCTTATTCGCAGCTTCGCCAGCCCAGAAGGGTCCCCATCTTCTTTTGCACCTGGTCCGGGATTGGCAGGTGGTGTAAGTTGGATGGGGAGGATGAGAAAAGCTGCGATATCAGATGGCCAAGATGGAGAAAGAGGGAAAGACACCCTCCCCACTCGCTGTCCCTCTGTGACCTCTAGGTTTTAAGTCAACATATGATTCTCTACCATGACTTCGCCCGAGGGAGGTGGGGCGGGTCCCGTGGTACCGAAACCCAGGCAAGCCAATGCTGCTGGATTGACACAGCATATGGGTTGTAGGACTTCCTTCCAAGGCTGTGGTTCTCCTTGAAGGGAGGGCCTAAGGTGGCAGTGAAACACGGCTGACACCAGGAGGCAGGAGCTCAGGGCCCACACAGAGGCGTTTTAACGGAGAACGCAACCCCATCCCCAGCTCTACAACGTGAAGAAGGAGCTGGATAGGCTGGGACAGGACACTGTGCTTGAGGAACCAAGATAAAGCCAGCATACCAGTTCTTCCAAGCTGAGACCCTACTTCAAGTTTGACTTGCTTAATATGAGGAGTAATAATACATCTTGAAGGGCAGCTGGGAGGGATAAGAAAGGAAAACAAGACAGCCGTATCCAACTGATAAAGCAGACCTTTCCCAGGACAGCTAGGTCAGGTCCAGGTGATCCAATATCTGCAGGGGTCTTTTATGTGACAGGCAGTAAAAAGCGTTTGTGGTGCAGCCAAATATGTTTAAGAAGCTCAAAACGTCTCTGACGACAGAAGAGTTGCTAGCCATGCCATGCTCAGGTCTTCTGTGGTGACAGACTTAAACTTGTAAAATGACTTAAACACCCTTTACTCAGAGGTGGAGAGCATTCTAGGTAGCAATGGGAGTGGTGGATGGTCTCCACACCCCAGGGTCCTGTGTGCAAGGATTGTCATCTTGTTTGCATTCCTTTGAGTACCAACTCTGAAACCTAGGGATGCGCTGAGTTCACAGAGACCCCGAAGTTGGAGGATTAGTGGAAATCAATTTGTTGGTTCCTTAAAACCCCCAAGAGATTGTATTCCACAAATCCTTATTCCCTTTCGATCTACTTAACAGAGACAAAATCTTAGGATTCTTTGAGGGGGAGAAAAGGTACCTAATTCATTCTTTCTTTACCCATAACTGTCTTAACCCTGAACCTCACCAAGGTACAGCCCAAGAGGAGCCATACGATTTATTTCTAGAATTACGTGCCGGAATTTGCAAATGGTGAGACAGGCATGAACTATGGACATCAAGAGTTGCTTCTGCACCCCCTACCAAGAACTGAAAATTGGTTGTAGGTATCTAACAACAGAAACTGTCCACAGAGTTGTTCAAATCAGAATCTCAGAGGCAGTTCTGACATCCTCTGAACCCCTCTTTTGCCTCGTTCTTCTCCTGAGACCAACAGCACTATTCAGAGTGATAGAAACTCACTTCTGCCTCTCCTGGTAACAGGACTTGAAGAGGCCCACTCTTGTCCATCACTCTTCCTCATCTTCATTTGGAGCCCGAGTCAGTTCAACAGTGGCCAACTGAAGTCGTTCCGCTTCCAGTTTCGCCCCAGATTCTTTTCTAACCAATTAGTTATTTTCTTAACTCACAAAGCTTTATAGAAAACAAATTACTCACAGTCTTCCTTGATTTTACTTGGTTTGAATTTCTTTCCTGTTTGTTTTGGTGTTTTTATTTATTTATCCGTTTATTTATTTAGGTAATGCTGGAGACTAACCAGAGGGCCTTGCATTTGCTAAGTTAAGCACTCACTCTGCCAAGAAAATCTTTGACCACTGAGTTAATTCTTGGCCTCTTTTATGCAAAGCTAAGTCAAATCACACTTCCCCATTAAACTCATTAAAGACTCCCTGTTTTCCAGCAGGTAGTATTCAGACCCCCACCCCCAAGATGGCACCAAGAATGTTAAGCTCTAAGTGCTGTTTGCCTCTCCTCTACAGGTGTTCCCGACCCTGGCACATCCCCTCAGCCTGCTGCTCTCTCCAAAACAAATGGTTGTTGTCCAAGTTGTCCTTCAGTTCTCTCGAGGTTTCATGCCCTTTCCCCTCCAGACTTTTGCACACTGCTGGTCCCCCTGTTTACAGTTCTTACACTCTTCACCCGTCCTCCTCCAATCGGAAAGAGACTAAGTTTAATTTTAGATAGCTTCTTCCAGGAAACCTCCCCGATCCCTCCAGGCCACCTGTGCTTACCCTAGGAGTGCTGCTATGATCCTATTTCAGAACTCCCCACTCACTGTCTCCTTCCGGGACTGTAGGCAGTGCCTGACACAATGTCTTCCACACAGTAGCATCAATGCATAATTGCCAAGTGAATGAATACCTAAATGCATGAGTTCCACAACCCCACATAGGACCCACTGGTGCAGGAGGAAGAACACAGATACGACTTGTGTTTAGCAGATGACTCAGATAAAGCTGCCTCCAATGTGTCTTTGTATTTAATGATGGGATGTGTGCCTAAAAAAATCCAACATGTGTTCAGTGAAAGCCTTGACTGCAGAAGCGCAGGCACTGAGAGGCTGTGCGGTAGCCTTGCTGTCACCATAGCAACCTTACCGAGGGACCGGCTGATGGTTTACTGCTCAGATACCTCTTAGCTCTGTACTTTTGGAAACCAAGCCCGTTTTCCCTGCTGTTCTAAAAGGCAAGTTTTACAAATAATCACATCTGTGTTGCCTTTAATTTCATTTAAGTGTTTCTCATGTCATTAGGAGAAATTTAACATTTGGATTATAGCACCAAAGAGATATAATCTAATATTGTTTGAGATATTCATCTTTCATCTGCCTATTATTATGCATCAATTTCATTTTATACTTAAGTACTTATTGTCTTGTTTTGTAATATTGTGACAATTCCCTGAAGAAAAAAATATTTCTTGGCTATTTAGAAAATATCAATTGCTTGATAGTTTCTAGAGGCTTGAGCCCTTAGAGGTTTTAAATAATATGCATGCCCAGACCTGGCAAGAGATCTAGTAGATCAGGTGTTATGGATTGGGAGGAAAGCAAAGTCTCTATACTTACTTCCCAGATGTAGGGGTTCTTTATGTAAGATTTGTGATTAAAAGGTCTATATTTTTAATGTGCAGAGAACTTTACATTTCCAGAGCCCTCTCACATAATATAACCTGACACAAGTCTCACAGAAAAAAAAATCCTGTGACCTGGAAGCAGCCAACTGCTGAAGTCAGACGAGTGTTAAAGGGCAGGATTTTATTGACAGAGACCCTACCTCCCCCCCGCGACTGCAAACTTCGTGGGGAAGACAATACAGCTGCCCTGCCCACGAGAAACATTTGCATCAAACGGTGTCGATACCTCACAGTCCTACCCATCCCTCCCCTCACATCTCACCTGAGTCTGCTGGGGCTGCCTGGGACTCAATCAGGGCTGACAAAGCACCGGCTCCTAATCCTATCAGCTGTGCGAGCAAGCGCTGCTGTCTCTCAGTGACCCGATGCTGGGTGATCTGCACAGCAACAAGGAACAGCTGACGTGTTCTACAACACGTCATGAAGAAAAGAAACTGCATTCTGGGGCATCCTGGGATTTTTTTTGTGGTGGGGTGGAGACCCATATTTTTCTTACCAGGGAGAGAGCTGCCCGTTTTCCTGTAAGAGCTTGTGTGAGTGATCCACCCTCCTCTTATTGTGTGTGTGTTATTGTTAAGCTATGGTTAAGGTATTTAGATGCTGTAACCTGCAATGGCTAGGATTATGCAAGATCACTCCCTGAGGAGGGGGCCCAGAGAGTACTTGAGGCAGAGAGGGGAGTGGGTAACCTGAGGCAGTGTGGCATGAACATTCATTGGGTTTGGAGTGTGCCAATTAGCTGGGCTCTGCAAATGAGTTTTCAGTTAGAGACGCTTTTAAGTGACGAACAGAAATTAAATGGAAGTCCAGGAGAAGAGGACTGGCAGAGGTTTGGGCCTGGGGACTCGGAGGCATGGAGGATGTATTTTTCTGGCTCTCTAATGGGGAATTGGATGTAAGCTGATGTCTTAAACCATGCTATCCGGCATCTGTGTCCTTTTTGTCCATTTGTGAGAACAGGGTAAAAAAAAACTAGCTAAAACATAGGAACAGTGCTGTATTAAACAACGTGGGGACACAGGGTGGGTCAAACAGATGTACACTGGGAAAGTGGATTAAAATGGTTGAAAATCAGATATCTAGAATGGCTGTGCAGAAAGCTGGGCATCCAGGTGGGAGAGGCTGAGTCTGGACATTTCCCTAAGGAAAACTGCGTCCTCCGATGACTAGACAGACTGTGTACCTCAAACATTCACTGAAAGGCCACAGGAAGTCGTCTGTGATGTAGGCACCGGAAGGCCTAAAGCCACATGTTGAATTCTGGGCCTGAGGGAGAAGTATCTTCAGGTCCTAAGAGCCTGGAGATATGAGAAAGACAGTGACGAGTCCCATGGTCTCCAGCAGCAAGCTTCCTACAAAGGAGGAAAGGGGACGAGGCCAAGATAGTTCTGTCAGGCACCTCATCTAGGCGCCCTGAGGACTGGTTCAGCACCCATATCAGTCTAGGCTTAAAACAGACATTTCTAATGTTGCCTCAGAGAGCAGATCTTTAGCTACATCTGAGTCCCAGGAAGAATTGTTTTCCATAATATAATTTAGGTCTATAACTTTGTGTTTTTAACCAATATCAACTTTCTAGTAAACACCCTTTTAAAAATAATTCTGCTTTTTTTTCTGCTAAAAGATGGGGGGTGTTGATTTTGAAATTTCTACTCAAAAGACAGCGTTGTTGCAAAACCGAAGAGAGCTCCCCTAGTGGTCACCTGCTCTGACAGCTGGGGCAGGAGCCTCCGGAGTTAGGGAGCTGTTTGCAGGGCTGAGGAACAAGGAAGGAGGTGGGAGCTTGGGATTCGGAATGAACACAGAGTCAAGCACACCTCTGCAGTGTTGGAGCTGGGGGCAGTCTGATTGCTGCTTTACTCCCGAAACCGGCTATGCCTTTGTTATCAACCATTTTTCTTCAGTCCTGGCATCATGTGACCTAGTGAGTAAACAGACCCCCTTTGCTGTGTAACCTGTCTCCTCTCCAAGCCGGGGCAGAAACATTTGTAAAAAAATAAACCTAGAGGTTGGGAATCTGCCCTATGTTTGTCTCATCTCTCCTTGTGTCTCCTTTTAGCCAATTCTAGGATGCTGCTTAGTCAAAGAAAAATTGTCTTTGAAAGGAAATAACTTTCATATCAGTTTTACAGGTACCGAGATGACATCATCCAAAAACTGGCAAATAAAAGACTAAAATTGTTTATTTTATCGGCCCGATGACTATGAGCCCCTGGTTTTTCTGTTAGCGTTCCTTTTTTTTTCTTCTGTCTTTTCAGGTTTATTTATTGTACATGGAAACAGAATCAAAATGAGAATAAAATTCAAAGTAACCTCTGGCATTTGGGGGTCTGTTGGTGACATTTTACCTGACTGCTTTGATGGCTAGTGTGGGCAGGAATGCTCTTTGTTTTCCCAACAAGTTCCTCCCCTCCTCTTGTCCTCTGATTGGGCTGTGATGTGGGGATGTGGTTCACAGGCCTCCTTATTCTGGCAGACAAGCATTGGGGCTGCTGCTGGGGAGCCTGGATGCTCCATCGTGCCTTGCTATCCCCGACCCTGGTGGTAACTGTATGTAGTAGATGCAATGTTAAGATGAGAGGCCTAGTACAGAATTAGTAAAAGACTCATTCTGGAGAAATGACCTTGAATTAGGGGCCGAGAGAGGAACAGCTGTGTCTCGTTTTCTGCTATGAAGCCCAGCTACTGCCTGTCCTCCCTGTGACAGCTCATCCAAGAGACAGCAGGAGACTGAAATGAGTTCCCTGGTTTGTATCGAGGTTCGTGATGAGTAGAAAATGAGAGATACAAGGGCCTGAATCTCAAAGCCCTGGACACTAGTCAATCGTTCGTCTTGTTCTGACTGTGAACCTCATCGGAATTGTTTAAGGAACCCTTAGGACTCAGCATGGTATGAGTGCAGGTTAGTTGGAAAGGAAGACTTGGTTGCACCAGTTAATGTCTCTGAACAAATTAAGTTCTCTCAGCTTCATTTTCACACCTATAAAATAGGCTTAATAATAGTAATTAGCTCGGAATGCTGTTAGAAGGATTAGCCAAGTCTGGTATTTAAACCTGGCATATGCTTACAGCTTCCTAGATACCCTCTCTCTCCTTCAGATCGGACCAATCTAACTACCATTGCTGCTTCCTGTTTGCTTGGTATCATCTGAAAAATCTGCATTTTCACCAAAGGGGAAAACGCTTTCCCTACATTGACTGTTACACATAAAGAATGAAATGGATTTCCCATCAGAAGAGAGGTTGATAAGCCTGTCCAACCAAAGGCTGATTGACAAGGGTTAAACAGAAAGGATGATGACAGGCCACACCCTAATCATCCATCCATCCTCTCATCCATCCATGGGTATTGATGTTTCTCCTCTGAGCTAGTGTCTCCTGTTCTTTAGGATCTAACTGAAGTGTGGGCATAACCCTGGCATACTGAAACTTTCGGAATGTTGGCATTGTATCAGAAAGAAGCCCAAGGGGCTTGCCAGAATTTAAGTTAATCTGGGATCTGAGGTAACCAGGTGTCAAGTTACAGTTGATCTTTTAAGAATAAACAGGTTCTACCATGATTCTGGATTCTTGAGTGTCCCCTTCATTAGCTTGTTCTTCCCCCTCATTTTGTCTCCCTCTCTACCTTCTCTCCTCCTCCCTTTTCCCAAAGAGACTAACGCAGACAGCAGTGCTGGGTGCCACTGGGGATCTATCTTAGTGTCTTGACTGACTACAAAGAGCACCATGTACATAGGTATCTTCTCCATCCGTTTTTGCTAATTAATAGTACTTAAAAATTTTAAGAGGACCGTGTTATGTTGCCACCTATTGGTCCATCAGTGAATTTTTTCCTTTGTTATCTAGGTTTGCCATGAAATCTTCATAGCATCTTCAAACTTGCTCAGCATTATTTGAAAATTTTCTGAAACTTTAAAAATGGAAGGCTGCTTAACTGTATGTCAGTGAGTGAAATTGCTGTGTAGTGGGTGTGGGAAAATTAAAGAGTGTTTTTTCTTATTAGGCAATTTCCCCCCTGCTTTCTGCTGAGCTATACCAGAAAAGTTAGCATTCCTAAATCTTTGTATCTTTACTTGTAAAATGCATATATGGTCTACTTCATAAATTTTTTTCAAATTTTTAATTCTCTAACACCCACAGAAAACTTATACAGGTTGGGGATTCAACTGAGGGCTTGTTTTTCTTCTTTACTTTCCCCTTTCCCAATTAATAAAAACCCTGGGGAGAATAAACTATATGATTCAATTTTAGCTAATTAATGAGCTAAATCCTTCTAAAACAATAATGCCAATGATCTTAAGATAGTCTATATTTTGCCTATTCTCATGGGTCTATTTGTATACAATTAATAGGCTTGATATTTTTAAGTTGATGTTTTTAAAGATGTTTTACTTTCATTGAAAGATTAACCATCAACACTCCCACTAAACTCCATCTTTTAATGTCAAATTTTGGATGCAATTCAATCACTACTTGCCTACTTTAGAAGAAGGTGAAAATAAGAACAAGTTCAATGGATCTACCCGATCCCAATCTCCTTATCTCTTTGGTTGGTTTCGAGGTCTTTCATGTCTCTAATGTGTAGTCATCACCCAACTTCCAGAAATTTCTCGAATAGACTTGATATAGTCACCTCTGCAGTGATCCAAAGCTGCACAGAAGGAATCCTATAGCCTCACTTATTAATAGTAGTGTTTGTTCTCACTCTCTGGCTGCCCGAGGGACTCAGTGATATGTGGCAACCATTTTATGTTCGGTAGGCAGTGTTATTTCCTGTTCATTTCAGTGTTTATTTATACCTTCCCCAAAACTTCCCCATACTTCAAAGCTTCTGGCTTACTCCTGCTCCCTCATGCTGTACAGATGCCCTTAGACCTTGATTGGCAGACAAAATAGAAGGTACAGGAAAACTTTCCTTCTCCTACTTCCAAACCCATGCATGTTTTGACCTCTACCACCCCATCCCTCCCATTTCCCATCTTGTTAGTTTTTGTGTCTCCCCTGCCCCCGCAACGGGAAATTTCTATACCTGAAAATTCCTGTATGAGACATCCTTTCATGCCTTGTAAAGAACATTATTCAGTCAGGAGGCCCTTCTAACTCTCCAGGATTTTATTTCCTTGTCTTTAAAGTAGAATAATTATATGTAGGCTTCTATGAGTCTCGGTGGAACTAATACACATAAAGAGTAGAGGAGCGGTCCTGGAGTATTCTAACCATGCAATTGGGTGTGAACTGTTATTAGCTATCAGTTTCTTTAAGAATGACTTCAACAGACAAGTATTCCTCGATGGCAGATGCCTCACTGAAGTTCTCCACCTTCCTGAGTTCCAGTACTATTGGCTTTCTCTGCTTCCCATATCAGCAAATTTCTGATCAAGGGTTAGCTGGGCATACTATCTGAGACCCCCCCTGCCTTGTGACACTCCACTCCAGTACCAACAATTTTTAGCTGGCAGCTCTTGCCCTAAGTCACAGATTACCTCTCTGTGGCTACTTTAATGGCTATTTTTCAACCACAACCTTGACTTCTGATCAGTCTTTGGAGTAAACACTACCCCAGTTTTCAAATATGAAATGTTCCCTTCTGATTATCTCTTACTTTGCAACATGATTTTAAGCCATCCTCTGAACCCTGGTATTTCCCTTTTGTTTGTTCATCCTGTCTTTTCTCCCTGGGTAATGCTTTTCTTTTCAACTGCTTCAATAACTATTTAAAGGTAGATCATCTATAAGTTCTACAAATCCATATGTCTAATATAATAGTTCCCATAATCCACTTGGATATCCATCTTCCATGTTCCCAAAGGCCCACAAATGTCTCTATTCCTAATTGAATTTATGACACTTCTTCTGCATGTGATTCTTACCTCTGTATTCTCTAAGGTAATAAACAGTTTCACGATGCAAACTCAGGGAACTTGGAGATTCTGTTAAATCTTTTGTCTTCTACACTTCCACAAAGAAGTGTCCCATCTTTTTTACCTCCTAATTATCTTGAAATGTCTCCATTTCTCTACATCTCTTTCTTCCCCAACCATCACCTGACTTCCTAGAGTAGTCCGCTAGAGTATATTCTTAAATAGTGGCCCAAAATGTTTCTTTAAGGGGCACATCTGATCCTTCTCAACCTTACTGTGAGTCCATCAGACCTAACTGAATATTTTTCAATGCTTTCCAATGCCTTGGAGATAAAAATATATGCATAAATCTATGTGTATATTTGATCTAGCTTTTGCATCACACCTTGGGTGTGTTCACAAAGGGTCTCTCTCCCCAGAGCTCTCTCTCTTCACAATCTCTGGTCTCTACCTGAAGTCCTCATCTAGTCTCTTTTGCCCTTCAGATATACTCATTAGCCAATCACACTTGCTCAAGTCAGGTAGCTTATTCTTGTACTGAGAGTAATGTAGGAGAGAATGATTTCTAGGTTTAAAAATGGTGTCTACTTTTTTGCATGGTTGTATAGTACAATAGAAAACTAAAGCCACATGCCAGATATGATAATCAGGAGCTGGATTTGCTTTGGGGCTTGTCACATGAGTTGAATAGCAATTCAAAAGAATTTTTAAGTAAGCAAGTAAAAATAATGATTTCCAAATTGGTGTAACTGGAAAAGCTTCTGTCTCAGAAAATACATATATTTTATCTTATGTATTATAAAATATTAATCTTAGCTTCATTTTTAATGGGTTCAATTCTCTTGAGTGAGAATTCAAAGAACATGCTTGGAAAAACTATTCCCCTGATTCCTCGTTATGGTTTTCCCCTCTTCTTTTGTCACTTATTAGAGTTACTATTAAAATAGAAAACAGTTCTAGACAAGGTTTTTTTTCTTAAAAAATCTCTAACATTTAAAATTTTAAATATTCACATAATCTCATTGCTATATTTTGTCACACAGCCTAATGCAGTAGTTTCACACACACACACATGCACATGCACACACACATACCATTTAAGTAGTCCTATTTTGAAACTTGGAAAAATAAAAAAAAAATTGTTACTAAGGCAGGGAGCATTAGAAAATTTGACACTATGAGTCTACTTTAAACATTCTTTGAGAGCAGCCAGTTTCCCAGTGCTTGGGATCCTAAGTATAGATGTGTGAATTTGCTGAAGTCAGTATGCTTGTGGTTCCCATCGTAAACACCTGGAAATTTTGCATCTAAATTACTAGTTTTGTTTCTGCCTACCCTCATGTCAGTAATCGTATCCACAAACCTCTAAGTTCAAAAATAACTCTATAGGAACAGATAATGAAATGAAGGAAATGAGGAATAAACACAGGATTAGGGATCATTTAGGTTTTTTGTTATTGCTGCTGTTTGATTTTTGCCTTATAATAATATTGCAAATTTGGATACTTGAAAAATATTGTCTTAAAACAAGTTTATTCATCTTTAAACATAATAAAGATGAAGCTGATAATAATTAAGTATCTCTAAACCTTGAAATTGGCAAACAGTTATACTTTTACTAAATACAAATTTTATACCTTGAATCCAAGACTTTTTGTCAATAAATAACTTTTATTTATTATAAAAATATAAATTGAGTCCTTTATTATTATTTACAAAGAGCTCCAATAAATGTTGGGAGAAACCTAATCAATTTGTGGTGATAATATAAATTAGTCTAATTTCTTAATTTTATTTGACTTCTTTACATGGGACTTTAGCAATGCTGGGACTCCTATGGAATCATGGAAAATAGAGGGAGCAGTTAATGTCACCCAAATACTAGACCATGCTGCGGGGTAGGTCCTTTCTTTGTTTTGTGCTTGTTTTTTGTGATATTTTTTTTAATTAAATATTAAATTATAATCATTTTAAACAGAACAGGAACACATGAGTCATTTAATATTAGTATAGAGATCCATTTCAAGCTACAAACTATTTTAAGAACGAGTTCACATAAAAATATGACAGAAGTCATACTTATTAACCTGAAATATGTTATACTTTTTCAAGTTAAAAATTGTGATCATATGAAAATTACATATTCTTTTTTTAAAAAAATCCTTAGTTGAATCTTTCAAATCCCTTTTCCACAGGGCATTGCTATTTCTATAAATATTAAAACGAAGTGGGTGTATGGGTCTCTAGAGTTAGGACACACACCCCTTCCTTCTCTTCCCTTGCTCGTAGCTCTGGTATTATTCTTTGCTGCAGGACCACTCAGTTCTCTGTAATCAAAGAAATATGAGAGGGATTAGTTCACACAGGAGGTTTAAACAGAAAATACCACTTTTTATTTTTAAATCAGTAAGATTATGGTGATCCTTTAAAACCAAGGTTTTCTGGTTGTATTTTTGCCCAAAGGTAAACTGTCCGTTTTAATGAGCTTTAGTAAGAAAAGGCTGCCAGCAGATCTGTTGCCGTGGCCTTCGGTGGTATATTCAGGATGGAAGCTCTTGCTCAAGCATTCTATTCCCACACTCTGACGTTATCCTTTTCACTGTTATCGTTGAGACTGGGAATGGCTGCAGAATACAAATCATATGATAAATATTTGGGAATTGGTCTTTGTGGTTTTTTCAGCACCACCACCAAACTTCTTGCCTAGAGAGCTGTGTGAGGAGGCTTTTCAATCTGAAACCTTTGAGCAATCATGTTTCCTTGCCAGCTGGGAGGCATCCATATGATTGAATTGCAGCAGCCCTTCAAAGAGATTAATAAACATTTCCACTTCTTTGCATCTTTCCACGGCTTGCTTGCTTATTTGTTGATAACATTTTATGCTCAATAACTTTAAACACTGGGATGCATCTTCTTTATGTGGATTCCCAAATGGGATGCACAGAATTTTGATAGTATTAGTATAAATGAGGAGTTGTTCCCTATTTTTTTTGTATCACAATTTTATCTTCCATTTAGTCTGATACTATTGGAAGATGCTGCCGTCTTGTTCATTTTTCATTCACTGAGTGAATAAATGCAAGGTTCCTTTCTCAACTCTCTTTAAGGTATGGTAGCACATTTCAAGACATGACAATAGCCCATCACAATGTCCTGCAGTACTGTCTGGAGGGTAGATCTAATACCTCAATGACAATGGCCCATCACACTGCCTGCAGTGTTGTCTGGAGGGTAGATCTAATACCTCAATGACAATGGCCCATCACACTGTCCTTCAGTTCTGATTGGAGGGTAGATCTAATACCTCAATGACAATGGCCAGTTACACTGTCCTGCAGTACTGTCTGGAGGGTAAATCTAATACCTCAATGACAATGGCCCATCACACTGTCCTTCAGTTCTGCTTGGAGGGTAGATCTAATACCTCAATGGCAATGGCCCATCACAATGTCCTACAGTTCTGCTTGGAGGGTAGATCTAATAACTCAATGACAATGGCTCATCACACTCTCCTGCAGTGTTGTCTGGAGGGTAGAGCTAATGTTTCAGTGATGAGTGGAATGTGTAAGACAAAAAGGTTAGGTTGGTTAGCATCCTCAAGCAGCTTTGCTCTTGTAGCCCTAAGTTCCAACCACTTCTACCATCCTTCCCCCAAACAATAGGCTCAGGCTTGTCACTAATGCAGCCTACTCTCAGTACCCAGCTTTGGGCTGGTTTGCTTTATATTGCTGTGATAAGCATCATGAACAAAAAAACCCTAGGGAGGAAAGGGCTTATTTCGTCTAACTTTTAAATTAAAGCACTAAACCAAAAAATACAAGAGAAATGCCTTTGCTTGCCTTCTTTTCTTTTTTTTCATTTTCTTTTTCTTTTTTTACCCATCTGTTTCTTTGGGATTGTCAAGCCTGTTTCTAAGTACAAGGACTAAGACTTTCAATTCACAAGGACAAAGTGAGACTACTGTAAGTAAGTGAAGTTAGTCTGGCAAAAACTCCCAACAGAAGCAGTGTTTTCAATTTGTTCAAAATGTTGAGGCTGTAAATAAATGATTGGCTCATATGTGCAAGGCTCTTCATTCGATTCCTGGGCACCCCCCCAAAAAAGGAAGTAAGGGAGGAAGGAAAGTAAAAGAAAAATCAAAGACTCATGATGTGGGATTTTCCTCTGTATGCTGTGAATACCATTGGTTAATAAAGAAGCTGTTTTGGACCTGTGATAGGGTAGAGCAGAACTAGGCAGGGAAAACTAAACTGAATGCTGGGAGAAAGGAAGAGGAGTCTAAGAGAAGCCATGTAGCCCAGCTGAAGGCAGACACCAGAACTTTACCCTGTAAGCCATAGCCTTGTGGCAATACACAGATTAATAGAAATGAGTTAAATTAAAATATAAGAGTTAGTCAATAAGAAGCTAGAGCTTATGGGACAAGCAGTGATTTAATTAATACAGTTTTTGTGTGGTTATTTTGGGAGTTTGGGTAGCCAGGAAACGAACAAGTAGCCTTCTTACAACAGGTTCACACAGAGGTGGTGGTGAATGCCTGCAATCCAAGCACTTGAAATATGAGCCAGGAGGATCAATAGCTGAAGGTCATCCTATGCATAGATTTTCAGGCCTGCCTGGTCTATATGAGGGTCCATTTCATGGAAACAAACAAAGAGACAAACAAACAACAAATAGAAACATGTATTCATTCATAGATAGCAAATCATTAAATAATGGGGGCAAATGGCTGAAATTAAGATGATCTTTTCTTGCTCAAATGGATCAGAAACTTCTTTATTTGGAGATTAGAATCAATGCTGGAGTGATGGCTGCTCTTCCAGAGGAGCTGGGTTGAATTCCCAGCATCCACATGGCAGCTTACACCTATCTGTAACTGCAGCTCTAGGGGACTCAACACTCACACATGAACATACATGCAGATATAACTCCCATGCACATAAAATTTAAACAAAGTAATAAAGAATCAGTGCCATCACCCATTAAACCAGTGTACTTGTATTCACTCCAATCTTAGACAGTATTTTATGGGCTTTTTGTTTGTTTGTTTGTTTTGAGAGGGGAAATTTTATCATGTTTCCTGAGCTTGAAGTCTCGGTCTTCCTGTATCACTCTATGTCACTGGGCTTATAGGCTTATGTGACTACATGTATAGGACTGAAGAAGGATGTTTAAAAGAAATCCCACACTAGCTCAGAATTGAGAAATACATGGTTATTTATTTAGGGGTGGACTCACAAATCAGAATCCTCTGCTTGAACAGAGATCAGAAACTGAATACTGCAGCCAGAAAAAGAGAGCAGACGCATGCTCTACATAGGCTTATATAGTATAAGAGGCCATGCCCTAGTGGGCGGGTAACCACTGGCTGTGAGACTTCCTACAGCATAGGACATTGTCTTAAGAACTAAGGTGCTGGAGTTGGAGCTCAGTGGTAGAACACTTACCTGGCATATCTAAGGCTCAAGGCTTTAGGTTCAATTCACAGCAAAACCTTTTGCATTCACTTACTTGGTCTCTTTTCAACTTAATAGTTTAACATTTGGTAAAGCAACCTAACCAACATAGAGCATCATGGTGGCTTCAAGGTCACCAAAGCACTTTTGTTCTCATGACCTTGTGTAGCCAATAAGGGGTAAGGAAATGTGATCCTTCAATAGTGACCACTAGATCCGATTCTCTCAATGAGGTGAACGAGGTCATATTCACTTCCCCAAAGGTAGTTTCCCTTAAGTCTACAGTCGGTTTCTAGTTGAACAATAGAAAAATGGTAGCCAGGGGACTTTCCTGTTAGCCATGTAGGCAATGACGAATGACCTGACAATCTGCTGCCTCTCCTTTGCATTAGTGCCTGTGGAACTACTGTTGGACATTACCCAGTTCAAGTTCTCCATGTGACCAAGGTAAGGATTTTTCAAAGCTTTTGTCACCTTTCCCTGCCTGTGTTTATTTGCCTTATTTTTTTTCAGTGATGAGTCCAAGATGCTATTGGCAAAAGCAGTTTCATATTCACACTGATCCAGTTTGCATTTTTTCCTTTTACACATAGAGAACAAAGACAAATTTATCCATCACAACCCAACCACCAGACCCACAGGAGCTCTTTAGCTCTGCTTGCCCCTTTAACTCTCTCCATTCTAGAAGTCATTCAGCTGTTCTTTTCTATTTCTGTTTTTCACTTAGGTATTTTTCCAAATATTATTGTCCTTTTGCATTGTTAATGAAGAGCAATCTGGGGACTTATTGGTACTAGAAGGTTCAAAATAAATATTTACAGTTATTAATTGGAATTAAAATACAGGTAATACTTTAAGATGATTTCTCAAATCTGTATTTAAAATGTGTATTGCTAAAATCCCAACTAAATTTGTCATGTGGAAATATAGATATTGCAGGAAGGAGGAAATAAAAGGGTTTTACAGAAATTCTAATTCTTTAAACCAAATAGCCAATTACCCAGAGAGCACTGATAAAATGATTGCAATGTATACCTACATATGAGACACATTTGGGCTCTTGAATATATACCTAGTTATGAGACACATTACCACTTGAATTGGCTAATTTTACTTAAAAAAATGTGTAGTCATTTTTTCCACATTGATTCTAACTTTATAATAAACTGGAACTGACATTTTTGTTTGCACGTTAGGAAGTAAGAAGGCTTTTTCATTGGGGAGACAATTACGTTAGTTATATGTTTTCAGAGAGTGTCTCAAGTAGGCCAGGCTGGCTGTGAACTTGATATATAGTTGAGAATGGCCTTGAACTTTTGATTCCCCTGCCTTCCTTTACCAACTTCTAGTCATGGGTGAGCATAACCATACCTGGTTTATGCGGTATGGTGATTGAACCCAGAGTTTACTACTTGCAGGAAAGCATCCTGTCAAATGAACTACAGTAGACTTTCTTTAGACTTTCTGAGAAAAGAATGTTGCATTTGTAGCTTTAATAATGTAGCTATTAGCTCTATGGTAAGAGGTGGTAAGTTAGGGTAAAATCTGTTTAATTATTTATACCAGAACCATAAGTATGTAACATTTCTGAACTGTATAGTTAAATGTGTTAGTTTAATAACTTATCTCAAGTAATGCAACTGAGATCCACAGCTGTTATCTAATATCTTAATATGGACATCAGCTATTTTCAAGTTGATGTTTATTTTTTATGTCTCAGATGAGAATATATTTCCCTCATCTCACTGACCAATTAGACTAGGCTAATTGGTGAGCTCTGGGACAATGAGAAATGCTGTATTAGGGATGACAGACATCATTTCTGAGGATGACACCTGAGGTCTTCTTCTGGACTCCACATGCATGCACACACATGTGCAGAGACATTTCCACACACAATATCAAAAAAGTATTAGATAGTAGCAAGAGCCAAATGGTCAACACATAGTCCAAAAAGTGTCAATAGTATCATTAATGAGACTAAAAAAACTGTAATATGGTTCCCTAAGTTAATTTGATAGGCAATTAATTACTCATTTTGCACAGTGCTAATGATGGTGTTTTCTGGCCTCCATAAATCACATTTCTATCAACAATTAAGAAAAAGATTGAAAATTTAAGTAAATTACTGATTTGAATAATAATGGCCCTAATCCAAAGAAAAGGGATGTTTGCTGACGAATGACACCTTACACTGCTTCCCAACTGTATTGCTTGGCATTCAGTCTTGTATCATATTTAGAAAGAGAGATACTCCAATGTAAAAAAAAATAATTGTAGTATGTATTTTAATTTAACTCAAAAATTTCATTTCAGTGCGTAATCAGTATAAACATCAATGAGAAATTTCGGGGAGCCAATACTTCAAAACAGGATTCAGAACATGTCAAGTTCTCAGTGAGCATGTGGCTTCTTGGCATGCTGGGCAGCTCACTCCATGCGTTAGCAGTGGTCAGTTGAAGGGAGGAGGATCAGTTTCTGGAGTTTTCTATTAGACTTTACCATAACCAAAGGTTTTATTTTATTTATCTTTTTATCTATCTTTTTATCTATCTTTTTATCTATCTTTTTATCTATCTTTTTATCTATCTATCTATCTATCTATCTATCTATCTATCTATCTATCTTGTTCTTTCGATTTTCGAGACAGGTTTCTCTGTGTAACAGCCCTGGCTGTCCTGGAACTTTCTAGATCACACTGCCCTCGAACTCAGAGATCTGTCTGTCTCGGCCTCCGAGTGTTGGGATTAAAGGGGTGCACCATCACCATCCAGCTTCACCAAAGGTTTTAAATGGGTAGAGGTCTTTGTTTTGTGCGTTTCGAGGAATTTATGTTTCTTATTTTGAGAGGATTTAAAAGAGACAAATTAGTTTCAAGGTGACAAGCTCAATCCCCCCTTCCAAATCATCTAATTAATGCAAACGAATGGAAAGTTCCCTGTTGAATTATCGAAGGAGGTAAGAAAGTCGGGCTTTGCAACAGTGAGTCAGAGTCTTCCCCTTGTCAGCTGACTTGTAACCATGCACATACTCTATGAAACTATTTTTTACTTTTTAAAAATTTTAACTGATTCCTCCTGCTGGTGCAGTTTCTTCACACTTCATCGCATTTCTAAATAAGTGATCAGTAGCACTGAAGATTTCATGGGCTGACAGCGCTGTGCCAATGCCTCCCAAATACATCTTTTTAAAATACACAGAAGTTTTATTCACACTTCCAATTTTGGATCCACTAAAGGCATTTGGAGTTGGAGGGAGAAAATGCCTGCTGTTCAACTTTTCTTTTCCTCAAATTCTCTTTACTGAGGAGTCCACATATTTCTCGCTAAGTTCCCAAAGCACATTAAATTCCCACCAAAAACCAAGTCACCATGGCACACTCTGTAAACAGGAGGCGTGAGCAACTATTTTAAGACAAAAGATGAATACCGATGCCATTGCCTTGCCCCTGAGTGGAGAGCGCTGCGCCAACAGGGACAGAGCAGGCTTTGGGAATGGGAAATCCAGCAGCTCAACACGTTCTTTGAAAGTCCATGGCTTCACTCCTGGGTCCTGAATCTCAACCCACTGAGCTGGATAATACCTGTTGTGAGGTGGTTCTCCACTTGGGAGGACGATTAGGAGCAGTTCCAAATTCTACTCATTATCAACCACCTTCCCACGACTCAAATACCGACAAGTCAAAGATGCCTTCAAATCATTCAGTGTCCCCCAGGAAACAAAATTCTCAGCTGAAGGTCAAAGCTTTATTCAAAGTCTAAAAATGAGACATTTAAAATAAAGCATTTACTTCAATATCAGGGTCAAGTTAACTAATTCGGTTATACATAGAGTGTACTTCTAAGAGCTTAGAAACTTTGGGAAATGCACTAGATCCACAGAGCATTCTTTCTCTTCTGTCCCAACTTCTCAATCTCAGTGCTCCCCTTTTACCTTGTCTTCTAATTTAATGGTAAATTAAATTTTATCTGGAATTTGTTTACATACGAGAATTCCAACTTTCACGTCAAATCAATTATCACATACAACAGAGACTGAGAAGATGTAGCTACTTAAATTTTCTTGGGTGTATTTCAAGGGTGTTTACTGGAAGTGATTTACAATGACCAGCGCTCCCTAAATAAAGACAATGATTATGTTGCTACTATCAACTTGGAAGCACTGTAAGAAATTTTGATAATCCACGTCTTAAATAATAGCACAAACCTCTCTACCTCCATAAAATATGGCAAATGAACAAAATCTCAAAGGGAAACTTGCATTTCTTTCTTTCTTCCCTTAAAATAAGCCCAAATCAAAGCATTTTAGCACATCTATTTCCTGTCACATAAAAAATTGAGATAGTTAACAAAATAATAGTGTGTAGTGAT
>LOJH01025210.1:0-15808 GCA_001685095.1 Ellobius talpinus
TTTGTGTGTTGTTATTTCGGGTGTAAAGCTAGCCATGTGGGAGCCAGGCGGGACTAAAAGCAGGCCTACTTGCCTCATCACTACAGTTGACAGTGTTGTCATGGTGCTATTTGTTTTCCTAGGGCTTGGGGATGATCCCATTCCAGAGTTAAGTTGTACCTAGAGGCATGCTAACATCAGAAATTGTCTGTGCTGACTGAATTTCTCATGTATATCTTTGGCTACTTCCATTCCCTACATGCAGTTATCCATTACAGATGTCTCATATCTGTCTTAGGTATCTTAACATTCTGTGGTCTCAAAATGCAACCCAGTCTTCATGCTCAAAGTGTCACAAAATGAACTCTCATAGGCTCCTCACAGGGGCAGGGGCTCTGACCCTGCTAAATGTAGATGACTGCAAGAATGGTGAACTGAAGCCACAGACCAGGAACCCATGACCTGAAATTTTGATTCTCTCTTTATTACAGAACAACCACAAGTTTGGCTTCTTAATTGAGAGCCAAATGTACCTTGCCAAGCTTGGACAAAAGTTACAGCAGATTTTGTAGGAAGCTGCTTATTGAGAGTAGGATTCACTTTACCTAATTTTTCCATTAATTGAAGGCTTGACAGGATGCTCTTAGGGTACCTTGATGGGCTTCCACTATAGAGCAAGGGCCTTTTCTTTAATGGTGATGATCTTCCTGCCTCTATTTTAGCACTTGACTGCCATCTGAAACTATCTTTCCATTATCATTTACTTCTGCTCAACTTGTTGCTTTCTCCTTTGTAGACCTGAATGAGTCATCAGTAATAAACATGCAATAGATTCAATATTCCATCTATGAAGTCAACCCACTACTTTTCAATTTGGCCTTACTCATTATCTCAGGGTAAGGACAGAATTAGAAAGATTTTAGGCCAAAATAAGACAAATTGCCTCTATCTTAATTTTTCAAGGAAACTAGTTCCCACTAAAATCCTTTGATCTTGACCTCCTCTGTGTGCATTACTTTCAAGAGTCCCGTCTTCCTTATCCCACAAGAGGAGATGATTGAGCTCTGTACACCTTTAATGACTTTTGCCATTTACATCCTGGTATCTTCTACATTCATCTAAAAAAAAACAAACAGTCTCAGGTTCTTCCTATGAGCATGATCAATTTTAGTGTTCCTTTTTTTTTCTGACTTGCTTCTCTGCTGTTGTGATTACATTATCTAACCAAAAGTATATGAGGCAATTTTATTTAGCTGATTCTGCAATATCTCAGTTCATCCTTGCATGAGCATAGAATTGAAAATCAAGCAAGAAAATAGAGGAAAAAACATTGACAAACATTGTTTCCTGGCTTTCTCTCTTGCTTTGTCACTGTATTGTGCTCAGTTAACTCTCTTATCCATCCCATGTCCAATTGCAAAGAGGCACTGCCAACTAAATGGAAGAGTGTAATACAAATAATAAAAACCAAGAGACAGATACTGGGGTTAAGCCTAAAGTAAAGCAAAACAGTCAAGCCACTAGAGAAGACTTACCTCTACCAAGGCTGGACAACTGCAGATTGAGCCCTGTCCCTCTGTCTCCTCCCATCTTATATTCCCCTTTAGTGCTGGAATTAAAAGCATGTAACTATCTAGTACTGGGATTAAGGGTGTGAGCTAGCACTACTGGGATCTGTGTCTACATTTATCTTATGAAGCCCTGGGTGGCCTTGCATTCACAGAGATCCATCTGCCTCTGTCTCCCAAATCCTGGGATTGAAAGTATGTAACACTACTGCCTGGTCTTTAGTATCTTAGTTTTACTCTCTGATCTTTAGGCAAACTTTATTTATTAAAATATAAATAAAATATCACCATAGGAGAGTCTTCCAAAACCAATATAAATCAATACAATCTGATACAGACATAGCAGTTCCTGGCTACTATGAATAAGGTAACTTTCTTTGAACACAGTTAAGTATGTGTCCTTGTGGCAGGATGGAGGAGCATTTTGGGGCTATATGCCCAAGAGTGGTATAACTGGGTTTTGAGGTAGACAGATTCCCTATTATCTGATGAACTACCATAGTGATTTCAAGTTTTCATTCTCCACCAGCAATGGAGGAGAGATCCCCTTGTTCCACTTCCTGGCCAGCATGAGTTGCTACTTCTTATTATTGATCTTAGCCATTCTGACAGGTGCAAGATAAAAAAAAATCAAAGTAATTTCCAGTTACATTTCCTTGATGCTGAACATTTAAGTGTTTCTCAGCCATTTTAGAATCTTCTATTGAGAATTATGTTTAAATATGTATCCGATTTTTAATGGATTATTTGGTTTGTTGATGTTTAAGTTCTTGAGTTCTTTATTATCTTGACTGAGGCAACCCAGAACCACATAGACAAACGTGATATGTACTCATTTGTAAGTAGATATTAGCTGTCAAGTAAAGAATAATCACATTACAATCCATAGAGCCAGAGAAGCTAAGTAACAAAGATGGTTGTGGGAGCAAGGAAAGCATGGATCTCCCTGGGGAGATGAAATAGAATAGATTTTGTGGGTGGCCTGTGGGCAGGAACAGAAAGGATCAGGTAAGTATGGGAGGAACAGAGGAAGAGAATATAGGGAAAGGTGACTGCAATGGGGGAGCTTTTAAGAGGTGATGTGGAAATCTATCTAGTATAGTAGAAATTTTCTGGAAGCTATGTGGGAGACCCTAGTGAGGACTCCAAGTCTGTGAGAATACGGAGCCTGAACTGACCATCTTCTGTAACATCTAAGCCTCCCAGTGGTGGGATTGGTACACCAACCCAGCCACAAAATATTAATTCCACACTTGTCCTGTTTGCAAGATATGCTGGGGCAATGGTGGCTAGGAGTCAGTGCAGTATTCAAGCAATTACTGGGCTAGGTTGAGGCCCAAGCCCAAAGAGGGAGCCCATGCCCAACACTAACTGAATGCACAGGAACCAAAAATTGGGTGACTCAGAGAAATACATAGAACCAAATATGACTGACCAAAAAGAAAAAAAGTCTGTGAATTGATTCCTAACTATATTCTGCTATTATCATAGATTAGTGCCTAGCACAACTGTCAGAGAAACTTCCTCCTGCAGCTTATGGGAGCATATGTAGAAGAGGAGGGGACTGGGGACTGTAGGCACCAGAGAGATCAAGGACACCAGGAGAAAACATCTCACAGAATCAACTAAGAAGGGATCAGAGGGCCCCAAAGAGACTGAAGCAGCAATCATGGGTCCTGCATGGGTCTGTCCCTGGTCATCTCCATATGCTGTGGTTCTTTACCATGGTGTGTTTGTGGGAGGAAGGGTGACTCTGTCTCTTGCCTACTCTTGCACCTTTCTCCTTCCAGTGAGTTTTCTAATCCAGTCTTGGCATGAGGGTTTGTATCAGTCTTAATGCATCTTGTAATGAATTGTTGATATACCAAAAAAAGCAGTAAAACTGAAAATGGGAAGGAGAAGGGACTGGGTGGAATGCAGGAATGGAAGGTTGTGATCAGAATGATTGTTTGAGGAAAGAATAAATAAAAAGAATAAATAACAGAAAAAAAATGAAAATGAATTTAGTCTAACTTAAATGAGCCTCACAGTCTCTAACAAAACCAACACTGTTCAATGTCCAAAGCCTCTTCTGACACTCAAGATAATCTCTTGAATGTGAAATATTCTAAAATCAAGAAAAAAATTAAACCTTTTCACCATACAATGGCACAGGATATTTTCTTATTAAGAAAGAGAGGAATGCGGCCAGGTTTCTGCACCCAACTCAGGCAGGCATCTTATGCTCAAGCACAGGCCACACTTAGACACTAGCCCATGGAAATTTCTTATTCCTTTTGTTCCCACAGACACAATCCTTCACCAACCCTCCAGTCACCACACTTTTAGTCATGTTCCTGCTCCCAACTTGGACATCCTCTGTTCAACTACAGGCCGCAGTCAGAAGAACACATAGACAATCTCAGACAAAGATAGCCTGGTGGACCAGAAGACACACCAACAACCATCAGAAATCCACACAGGATGCCTACTCATGGATCTCCTCTACACTTTCAGTACCTCACAACACTATCCCTGATCTCAGGAACTTTTCTTCCTGTGGGGCTGCCCTGTCCAGCCTCGATATGAAGGTCTGTACCTTGTCTTACTGTAACTTGTTATGCCATGTTTGGTTGATATTCCTGGGAGATATTGCCTTTGCTGAAGAGGAATGGAGGAGGGGATCTAGCAGAGATGGGATCGGTGAGAGTGGAGGGAGGGGAAACTGTAGTTGGGATGTATTGTGTGAGAGGAGAATAAATTTTTAAAAAAAGAAAGCAAAAGAAGAATGTGAGCAGTGAGATAAGTTTGGACCAAGGCAAGACTAAAACTCAGCAGGGCAAACACCAAATCCTATAGGTTTCTTCTTCAGACACATGGCTTAATTCTCAAAGGCTTAGATAGTTTTAAGTCTGCAACATGTTATAAATGTCTCTCCTTTGCTCCTCACACTCCCGTGTACGCATCTCTCAATAGCGGATGTCACACAGCTTGAGTATTTCAACATCCTATGGGCTTAAAGTACAACCCAGGCCTCATCACCACAGCTTCAGACAATGAACACTGATGGTCTCCTCACTGAGTTTCTGACTGCCAAACATTGATGGCTACAACAGTGCTGAACTGATAACAGGGAAGAAGAATCCATGCCTTTTAAACTGTGCATCTTTCTTGTTTAGAGAACCAATACAATATGGGTGATTTCCCCCCAACCCCAATTTGTCTTCTAAGTTGTCATAGACCCATCATGCTTGGACCAGAGTTGCAGCAGGTCCTTTATGAAGCTGTGTCCTGGAACTAGAAATCACATTACTTAATTTATCCATAAATTAAATATTTAGCTGGACAAAGTAACCATAGGTTACCCGGACAGGCTTCTACTGAAGAAAAAAGGTGTTCTCTTTAATGGCAGCAGTCTCCTTGAATGTTCCTGCCAGCTTCACCACAGGACTGCCAACTGAAAATACATAGCACTGCTTTTCCCTACAAAACGTAGGCTTTTCATTTCTTTCTGCTATGCTTGTTTTTCACTTTAGACCTGAATGAGTCATCAGTAAAAAAACATGCAATAGAATCAATATTTTGTCTAAGAAATGAGCTCATTACTTTTTACTTCTGGTTTGCTTAATTTCTCAGGGAATGGAGAAAGTAAGAATGACTTGGAGCCAAAAACAATTATACAAATAACCTCTAGCTAAAATTTTCGAAATCCAGGGACCTCAGCCTCCACTCTACACAATATTCTCAACACTCCTAGCTCCCAGTCCTACAAGAATAGCCATGTCAGGTCTGTGTACAGTTTTCTATGGCATTTGTCTCCAAAATTCCTAGTATCTTCAACATTCCTCCAAAAGTTATTAGCAATTTGAGGCTCTTTGTACTAACAGAATCACTTGGTATAGCACATTTTGTTCTAGTTTGCTTGTTTCTTGTTGTGATTAAATATTCTAACCAAACCCATCTCAGGCAATGAGCAGGTTTATTTGGCTGATATTGCCAGATTACAGTCCATCCTTTTGAGAGCTTAGGATAGACATTCAAGCTAGCAACTGAAGGAAAAACCATGGGGAAACTTTGTTTACTATTGCTTGGTCACTGACTCAAGCTTAGCTAGCTCTCTTATCTACATGAGGGTCACTTGCTTAGGGATATTGCAACCTCAGTGAAAGAATCTTCCCACATCAGTCATCAATCAACACAACCTTTTACAGAAATAGCAAAGCCTGGCGATTATGAATATGATGGATGGTTGCATATAAGTAAGCATCAGGGTGAGCAAATGAAACCTTACTAAAACCAAATGAAAAATGACAGATAGTTAAAGAAACAGTGTAAGAGTCTTTCATACAGTAACAGCAAAAACAAAACCGAAAAAAATGAAGAAGTAACCATGTAGCTGCTGAAGGAGGTAAATGCCATAAACATACCTGTAAGCCACAGCCTTGAGGCAACACAGATTAATAGAAATAATTAATTCAAAATGTAAAGCATAGTCTTGCCTTACAACCCCCCATTGGACTCGGGATTGCTAAATATTCATAAGGTTCCATATTAGCCTAGGCCTAAGCTGAGCCTCAGGACATTAGCACATCCCATACTTGGTGATCAGAGGTCAAGTGACTCATATAACACAGGCCTTCCCTGCTCTAACATACACCCCAGTAGACAGGTCTCTAGTATTTTAGTAGAAATTCTTCCAGTCTCCCAGACTACTTTCTGTTCCTCTTCCAGGGCATGGAGTCTTTTGTGTGAAACAATAATCATCACTCACTGAATGTACAATGAATTCAACCCTTTGCTTCTTAGTTGGGTACTCCTACAGTTAAACACAGGTCACATTCAAAAACCAACTATTATTACTGTGTAACTATTTTTAAAGCAAAAACAGCCATGAATTAAAAAACAATGAGGAGTCAATGGTAGGGCTGGCACACAGGAAATAGTCTGTAGACCTGGTGTAGTTATAATCTCAAAGAATATTTTGAAAAGTTGAAATAGGAACAAGTGCCATGTGCTGCAAAAACTGAGGATTACTCACACCTTTTCTCTCAGGTTGAAAGTTAAACCAGGAAAAGAATAGCCCTGTTAGGCAGAGCCACACCATTTTACCCAGATCTTCTATTCTGATAGAACTAGCATAAGGGCAGAATTTTGGTTTCATGAAAAGATCAGTCCTTTATCCATATTCTTGACTGCCCTGATCTGTGAACCCCAAGAAATGGCCAGTCAAGGACATTTATGGAGCATCTGAAATTAATTACCTACCACATTGTTAATCTCCACCACTGCCAAAAGAGGAAATGTTTCACCCTCCGTCCTGCCTCTCCCTTTCTGCACTGTCACTATGCCAGCTTCAGGGTTGGTCAGTGAGTTCAATTCTTGAACAAGTCACTCTTCATTTGTACGTCCCCAGTAAAAACCAGTGGGTTTCAAGGACATCCATTAACTGGCTTATTTTTCCTTCAAGGTCTAGCCTGGAAGGAGTTGCAGGACTGTCTTCCCAGCCCTGGGAAGCAGAGGCAGCATTAGGTAGGTATTCAAAGAAATTCTAAATTATATACCATAGGGTAAGCTTAAGCTACAAGAGATATTGTTCTAAACAGAAATAATCAACAGTACTTGAGAAAAAAGAGGAGTAATTCTTAATGACAGAGAAACATTGGAGAACAGAAACAAATGGAGATTAGAAAAGTAATGCATTTAAAGAAAATGAAATTTAAAAGATACCAGTAATTGTCTTTTTAAGATAATAAAAGTAATTTATTTTTAATATAAAAACAGCTATATTAACAATATTGGCTTTAAAAAGAATAGAACCTTCTCTAATTGAGGAAATGCAATTAATAAAAGACTGAGCTTGCTCATAAGCATGTTGGTTTCTAAGATCTATAACCTGACACACAGTCACAGTCAATAGTCTGTAAATCAGTTCTCTGAGTTGATTTAATTCTGTCAAGCAGGACTGAAGGACTGAACATATATGCAAAGGAAACTTGCTTAATTAGAAATTCAATATGCATTTGCTGAAGCTAACTTTCTCAGATTGTACACCCATCAATCTAGTCTGTTTTCATTCTAATGACATGAATTAAAACACGCTTGGAAACTACAAAATCACTGCCCCTGCCACAATCAGGTCATTTTTCATAATGGTGATTCCAGCAGCTGCCTGCCTACACTATTTCCTCCTGAAATGCATGCAACAAACTATTTCTCCTATTCTGGTCTGAAGGCAGAAGCCATGTTCTGCATGTAAATCTTTTTTACAATTATTGCAACTGATAATCAACAAGATGACCCAAATGGGTAATTCTAGAAATCTGAAGTGGTAGAGTCATTTAAGAATTTATGTTTAATCATGGACAGCAAGGTCATTACCCTGGGAACCAACAGACTAAGATCAAGGCCACCTGAGTCAACATAGAAGGATTTGTGTCAGGAACATTTTTCTAAATAGCTGGAGGTGCAACTATTCTAGAATTAATATGACTTCTGAAGGAGAAATCACTCCATACATTTAAGAGATGAATAAAAGAAATCTCTTTAATGAAAACATGCATTCAGCTCTGGCTGAGGCTCAAAGAGGAGCCAGCCTACAGCAGATGTTGTATTCCACATAATCTGTCATCCTTAAGTTTCATTTAGGTTCAGACTTGTTAGGCTTTGAATAATTTAAATAGGGACAGGAGATTGCAACTCTAGCCACACAAGCAGATAGGAGATTTATACTGCAAAGATAGTCCCAGAATTATTTCTTTAGTACACCACTGACCTGAAACAGCAGGTCATTCTTCAGTTCCTGAGGTGGAGGTGCCAGAGGATGAAAAGGATAGGAAAAGGAGAGGGCAAAAAAAGAGAAAAGTTGGGGTGGTGATGTCTCATGTGAAGTAAGCTTCTTAAGAAGAGCACCTTGTATACTACTTGTAGGGGGAAATGAAAGAAAGTGGGAGACATCTATGATGTCAACAGAAACTATGATACAATGGAGTAAACTCAGGAGGCAATTTAAACAATGCTGCATAAGGGGAACATTAGTGACTAAGAATACAGTGGTCCTGGGACTGATAATCATAGTTCCATGTGGTGGGAAGAGTTGGTATCTCAGGATCTGAAGCAATACCTCCACAAATGATCCTGGCCCCAGATCATTGTCAGCTCTCCCTAGCATATCACTGGTCTTAAAGAAGGAACTCCTAAAAGAAGGAACTCCTAAAAGAAGGAACTCCTATTTTATTCTCAATACCTCAGACCCTTAGTGAGAGCCTCCAAGTCCTAGACAGCAAGCATTTCTTGACTCTGCCAAACACATTCCTTCTCCCTTTATGGGAATCTAAAGGGAAAGTGGTTTCCTTTTCAAATAGTCGTCACCTTGTTTATCTGTCAAAACAGTCCTTTTCTCAAGAAGAAAACTGGACCTTTATCACACACCAGGTCTAAATTCTTGCTGTGAGCATGTAATCCCTCTGCTTGAGCACCTTGTTAGCAGCCTGTTCTTTGATATAAAGATGGGCCTAGTGGCTGGTTGTAAATCAGGGGTGTCTCCTTTGACTTGGTTTGGAGCCAAATGTCTGGATAATTCTGGTGAACAAACGTGAATCCTAGCACTCCAATCTCTAACAGGCCTGGTTAGCTTATATTTATCTTTGAGGTATTTTAGACACAGACCTCCCTGGGCTAAATTCTACTTTGTGTGACTTACTATCTCCTAAGAATTGATAAATCCTTTATATCACCAAGTGTACTTTTCTGCATCACAACTTAACAATGGAGTGCCACTAAACACAAGAGATGCGGAGATTTATAATCGCCACAAAATTATTTGCAAATGTATCTCACATAAGTTACTATGAACAACAATAGCATTTAGCAATTAATCAACCTTATTTCACAAGGTCAACATATTAAAGTCAGGAGCTCTGTATGGATGATTAAACCAAAATGCAAGGCATGTTGGAGTTATTGCCTTGTGAAAGAAGTGACTATTTCTTGCTGGAGATTTCTTGCTGAAGCTTATCCCCTTCTGTTACAAATTTGGGATTTATCTCCCACAGCTCAGGCTATTTAATCATTTACTGGGCACAATTTACCCTATGCATTTGGGGTTTACTGATTACATCACCTAGCTATATGTGAAAACAGTCACACAGCCAAGAAACCAGCTTCCCACTACCAGGTCCTTGCTCCTTGCTTCGATGTAACTATAGAGATCTACATTCCTGCAGATTATCTTTATTAGCAGGCATTTATTCAGTGTTTATGAACCTGGAAATAGTATTCCATTTAAAACATTCCCAGATATCTAAGGACACAGAATTGCTACATGCCCAAAGTTGCTGATTCATAGCTGCTCAGATATACACAAAATTTTAGCATGCCCTGGTTTTAATTCAATTACAGATAAGAAAAAGCAATGACCTAAAATTAACATTGCATTAAGTGATTCCTAAGTCCTCACCTTCACCTCGGTTTATTGATGTTCAGGAGATTTATTGCTTGTGTCTTACTCTCAGGAAAAATAATTAACCATTTGCCCATAGCCCACAGGAAGACAAACCTCCACTGGCACCTCTGATAGACATCAAGCCCAAGCTCTGATAATGTAGAGGCTTGGTTCTCCTCATTGTTTCAACTGCTTAGAGCAATAGGTGTAAATTTCATATCTAAAAGGCTCTCAGAGATTGCTAATATTTGGAAAAAGTGCTAATGGACCAAGGGCAATTAACTTCCCTTGTACTACTTTGCCCCTTTACTCCCTGTGCCTTCAAGATTCTGTGTGTCTTTATAGCTGGGTAAGGACAAATAGAAACTGGAGCAGAAGTTGGAGTAGAAGTGTCCCAGAAACTAGCAGAGATTGGAAAATGAAGAAGGAGGAGGAAGAGGAGAAGAAAGAGAAGAGGAATGCAGTAGAGAATTGGAGTTAGAATTAGAATTGAGACAGAAAATTGAGCTAAGAAATTATAGACAGGACAAAAGAATTAGAATAGAGAACAAGAAAGCACAATAGACACGCTCAGGGAAAAAACTGCATGTGAGTTTATTCTTTTTTACCTCAGATTTCCATAGTTATTTTACCCTCACCATATCACACCATGGCTGGACCTTGAAGGGGTGTGAGGGGCTGCTACCCTCAAAGATCCTGATTCTAAATATTAAATCAGAACTGCAGAACTTCTAGATGATACTAGGGAAATGAGGCTTCTCGAAATTTGGAAACCTGTCAGCTCTTTCTACACATAGCTCCCTGCTCCCAGTGCTCTCAGCAGAGGAAGCCTGTGTAATGCTGTTAATCATAAGCCTGTAGCCTGGGTCCAGGGAGCTGCAAGGACCTCATGGGACATCAGAGGACAGAGAATGTGGCTGAAGGTTCCTACCCAAACCCAAGGAGGACCATCACACTGGCATCCAAGTCTCACCATTTGCTCCTCCTGACCTTGAATCAGAAACCTCTCCCTCACCAAGTCATGGCTTCCCAGCCTGCCCATGCTCTCCCCTCAGGATCCTTACAGCAGCACAGGCAGAAGACAGAACCACTAGTAACCACTTTGTTACAAAGTCAAGCCTGCAGCCTGGCATCACAGAAGGGCCCTGCACTCTTCTGACTGGCAGATCAGACTGGAGGACCTGATTGACTAGTGAGGACTGAGTGAAAAGAGCAGCTCCCAGAGAGTTACAGTGTGTTTAAAGACTACACAGTGATTCCTGGACCTGCCATCCACACAAGACCTTTTATAGATCTGCAGAGATCTGCATTTCAATAGAACTTGCCCTGGCTCAAACAGCTGAACCTGATATATTCCTGCACTCCATAGGCACTTCCCCTTCTTCCTCCTGGACACCAATGGCTAGCGTTCACAGTCCATTATACAGTGTGTGGTGGAGTGATTCCCCTTTCTACCAGGTAAAAAGGTGACCAGAATATTAAAAATTAAAGAGAGGTTTTAGGTCACAAAATGAGATGTTTGTTTTATGGCTTCATGCTGATGTCTAGTAAACTCAGGTACTTTTTAATTGGTTGTCACAGAGACTTCAGACAACCAGGAGAGAAAAGCAAGAATGAAATCACAAACAATAGAACTTTCTTCCATCAGAAGGTTGGCTGATGGTTCCATTGCTTTAGGTGTTTTGTTCCTGAAATACATTTCAGTCTTTTGACAATTTAATAACAATATGAAGTTTAGTCTTCATGGTAAGTTGAATATTTAGAAATGAAACAAGGAAGAATGCCTATATGAGCATTATTATTAATAGAACATCCTCCTCTAGGCATGTGAAAAAAAGAAAAATCAACAGTAGTAGTCAAGGTTCGCCACTTGAACAGAACTGATAGAATAAATCTTTCTATGTAGGTAAAAATTGGATTTATTAGAATCTCTCCCCACCTGTGGTCCAGTTAGTCCAATATTGGTTGACTAACAACTGAAAGTTGAAAAATTCAATAATTCTTTAATCCATAAGGGTGAATTCTCAGCTGATATTCAGTATATACCAGAGTTCCTGAGAATGGACTCTAAAGAGAGTAAATGAATGACCTTCCTAGGCAAAGCCATGACAATCAGGCAAAGAGAAAGAGCTTTATTCTTCAGTGTTCTTTATGTACATAGGCTGCCACCAGAGGTATGGCTGAGATTAAAGGTGGATCTTATTACCTAAAAGATCAAGATTAATTAATTAATTAAAGGTCTTCCAATTTTCAAACCTTTAATTAAGAATAATCCCTCACAGGTATACCCAATTCTTTGTGTATTAGTTAATTACAGAGGTATCAGTTTAGTACCAAGAACAGGATTCACAACAGCCAAGACAGAAGACCTGACAAAGATTTCTTACCTGAAGGAGGCAAGAATATAGGAGTCATTTCCAAAACAATGCTTTTTCTAAGCAAGAGAAGAACAGGGATTTTACTTGGGGAGTCTGGACACATCCATATAGAATTCTGCTACTGTCACAATGACAAAGGACAGAGAACATAGAGGAAAAGTCACCTACCAGCACTGCGACTGCTGCTCTTAGTTGGATAGCTCTGCTGAGCTACTGTACCCTTAGAACAAGGCTGCTTTTGTCTCTAAGCAAGATGTCTCAGAAGGCCATGCTTCCATGCAGAATCAAAAAAAGTTCATTTTAACTAGCCCTGGCTGCTGTATGCCTCAGGACTCTGAAATCATTGTAGAGAATTCCATTCTTTCCTTCTTATAACTTTGCTAAAAATTTTACTTTTATGGGTCTTTGCACAGTACTTACAGAGGCCAGAAGAGGGCAGAATATGTCTGGGACTGGTTTTAGAGCAAATGGTTAGCTATCCTATTGGTTCTGGGAATGGAAGATGGGTCCCCTGTAAGAACCTTAATGGAGCCATCTCTCTAGCACGTTTTAGTATTTAAAATTTATTCTATACATTTTAATCAAAAGATGTTTCATCTTAGTTCCCTCTTCACTCCATCCCTTATCAGATGCTTCCCTTCCAACTTCTTCCTTATTAAGTGTGTTTGAATAAGCATGCCAAAATATATGAAGCCAGCCTGTTGAGTTCGTTTTTGTTGGTTTTATTACATAGTTGCAGGACTAATGATATTGTTATACAGAACAGTAAAGAAATTATGCATTAGTCACACAGACAAGGACTCAAACTTTTAAGTCGAGGATCACTATTAAAAGTGTGTTTCAGTAAGAGGTCTTGCAGATGGTCATAAATTCATATCCAAGTTCTTTTCATTTTAAGCAGCAAACATGGCAGTGGAGGGGTCTCTTCTCTATTAAACTGAAAAAAAAATTAAATAGCCTGACTCAAAGTAATCTGGGGAAAAACAATCACTTGACTCATACTTATAAAACAAGACCTTTCCATCTATTGAAACAAAAAAGAAAATAATTAATCACATTTACGGAAATCAAAACCTAACTGCTTCCTCTATCATCACATTGTGCAAATTCGGAGACTCTTAATGATATTCTGGGCTCTCACAGATGGAGGAAGCCCCATGTTTCTGTCTCTTCCTTCCCTATCACACACAGCTTTCCTACCATCCTAATTCTAAACAACAACTACAGATCTCCTTTGTCATCCTACAGTCCAAAAATCTACCACACCTTCAGGAGTCCACTGTAGTCATTAACCTCTCAGGGCCTTTCCAGAGGTGTTTCAAACCAGTTATCGCATCATCAGTTCTCCATAAGCCCTTCAATCTTGGATTGGCAGTGAAGATACCAAAGCAGAAGAATCCCAGCAAAGCCCAGTGTGGAGTCTACCTAGAAAGAAAGCAAGGGTAGTTTCTATTCCTTCAACCGATACTGACTCTACTTTTTACCTGGCAGCTTACAGACTTTGAGAGGATGCGAAGGGGGAAATGAAGAAAGCCTGCCTGAGGCCTGAAGGAGATGTGAAAGGACAGGTGAATACAGATGAGGACCTGTTGTCCCCAGGACATTAGAGCTGCTGACATGTCTCTGAGTCCCAGGATCGCTTCCCTGGAGTCTCAACTGTCTGGGTCATCTAGTCATCACCTCCAGGAGATGGTGCACAGGGTGGAGTCTGATGAAGTGCTCTAATTTCCAGCCTTGTAGTTACGGTTCTGGCCTAAACCAGCATGAACTGCTATCAGTCAAGTGACAAGGACACTGAAATGTGAGCAGGGAAGGGACAGAAAGATAGTTACCCCATCCAATCAGCATCCTGGCAAAGTCTCCTTATCCCCTACCCCTCACACATCCTGAGAGCACACAACTATAGAAATGTTGTGAGCTTGGATTTCAAGGCAACTGGGACTCATAGCTCCCACAGCTCAGAACTTGGGGTTCACATGCCTCATGGAAAAAGACACCTTCAGCAATTGGGGTGAGATTGTATACATACATATAGGCTTGCTCTGGGCTGGGATACAGTTCCCTGAGCCCACAACAGTCTTATTTATTGTTGAAGGCCTGACTCCATACCAAACTATACACTCAGTCCTTGGATGATGTTGAAACCCTCAAACTCCAGCCTCTGCTTCCTAAATTATGAGATCACAGGTTTGGGACACCATGTCTGGCTTTGGTGACTTCTTATTCAACTTGACAGAGTGTCATGGCTTACATGTAGAACATGTAAGAACATGTGGAAACTAAAAAGTGAGTAAAAAGAACATTTGTAAAAAAGCAGTCATGGGTTGAGCACACTGTATCCAGAGTCAGGAAGCAGGCAGTGATGAATTTTGGTCATTATTATGTAACTCATTATTACCAGAAGAATCTTCTCATCTCAATGAACTTAATTTAATATACAAGCTAATCTCTCATAAGCACATCCATAGAAAAACATGATCTAGATAAGCCTTCAAAGGCATGCCACCAGTATTGCTCCTTGGCTGATTCTATGTCTTATGAGGTTGAAAATCAACATTAACCATCACACAAAATTAATAAAGTTTGCTGTGTAGAATGCCTGTGTAGACAGGGACAATATTCCTTTTTATTTTTAGCAATAACGCAAATACCAATGAGCCATGTTTGAAGGCAAAGAAAAAGCCTTTTGAGTATGAACTTACGCTTTCCCAGATGTAAGCAGCAATTTTCTGAGGAAATCAAGAGCAGGATTAAGAACCTTATGTACAGTAAGACACCGTACATAACTCTTCTGACCCATACTTTTAACTTAGCAAATAAGAACACTACCCAAGCCACTTTAGGAACTGATCTATGATTTTGTTACTAAAGACAAGGAGAGAGGGGGACAAAGACAAAGAGACAAAGAGAAAGAGTGTGTTTGCTTCAGCATCTTTGAGACAGAGTCTCTAGTTTGCTATCACATATTCATAAGTTGCAGAAGTTCGGCTGTCTGCCTTTTATCTTGCCTTAAGGTCATTATAGGCATTCACTGTTGCAATTTGCTTTATAATGCAGAAGTAAAGGGATAGATGCCAGGTCATTTCTTTATCTGTTACCCAATTTTCTCACCCCAACTGTGTATTAAGTAGAGATTTTTGGAGTGAGTCTTACTTTCTAACCCTGTCTGGCCTGGAACCCAGTAGTAGTAGATAGTTTTGGCATGGAAATTGCAGAGATCCACATGCATCTGCCTCATGTGAACACACCTGGCTAAAGAGATGTTTAGCATGGATTTAGCACAGATATTAATAGAAAGAAAGAACTTTTGGAAAGCATGGCTGTGTAAGGGAGAACCACACTTAAAAATTGACATAAAGCCCTGTATACAGTTCTGTTAACTATGTAAGTACCACTTCAATTGTTTCTAAGGGTCTCTCTCTCTCTCTCTCTCTCTCTCTCTCTCTCTCACACACACACACACA
>LOJH01025211.1:0-18832 GCA_001685095.1 Ellobius talpinus
CTCTCTCTCTCTCTCTCTGTCTCTCTCTGTCTCTCTCTCTCTCTGTCTCTCTCTTCCTCCTTCCCTCCCTCTTTTTTCTCCCTCTTTCCTCCTCTTCCTCCCCCCTTTCATTAAAAAAACCCCAATAAATAAAAATCCTCATCAACGGGGTATGGAAAGACGGCCCAGTCTATGAAGGACTTGCTTAAGGACCAGAGTTTAGATCCCCAGCACCTCTATAAAGATCTGGGCGTGGTAGTGAATGTGTGGGGGAGGTGGAGACACGAGGATTGTTGGGGTTCACTGTCAGCCAGTCTAGCCAAAATGGTGAGTTTCATGTTAAGTAAGAGATACTGTCTCAAAAAATAAAGTGGGGACCATAGAACAGTGGTTCTCAACCTGTGGGTCACGACCCCTTTGGGGACTGAAAGATCCTTTCACAGGGGTCACCTAAGGCCACCAGAAAACACAGATATTTACATTATGATTTATAATGGTAGCAAAATTACAGTTACAAAGTAGCAGCAAAATTAATTTTATGGTTGGGGTCACCACAACACGAGGAACTGTGTTAAAGGGTCTCAGCATCAGGAAGGTTGAGAAGCGCTGCCCTAGAGAAAGGTACCTGGCTTTGACCTCTGGCCTCCTCACACGCTTGCACATCCTTGTGCACACATGCACCCCCTATCGAAGGAACCTCCATGAGATAAACATCTCTGATGGTTGACCTCTGAAGTATACACTAAACTCTCACTGCATAATTCTGCAGTCATTAACACTCCCAAACCATTGACTAGTGGCGTCAATGCTCCTTTCTTGTATGTACACACTTCCTTCTTAATCACCTTCTCCCCTTTCTTTCCCAATTTCCTTTCCTCCTCATTTCTGTCCTTCTAGAGCGTGCTCAGTTACCTCCAGAAAAATCTGTCACTGTCATTGCTCCATTTCCAATTGAACTGTAAGTTAGAAGTAGCTCTTGTCATTGGTTTGTTTTTTGAGACACTGTGTAGCCTTGACTACTCTTGAACTTGTGGCGATCTGCCTGCCTCTGCCTCCTGAGACCTAGGATTAAAGGTTTGTACCACTGCTCTTACCATTGTTGATAGGAACACGGGTAACAGAGCTTGGTATAGGTGGTGGCATGTGATGCCACCACACAGGCAATGAAGGAAGTCACAGCATGAGTGTGAAGCCAGCCTGGGTCACACAGGACCTTAACAAAACAAAACAAAGACAAGGATAGGAAGGTTATTAAGAAAATTAGAGCTGAAGTCTGGCATACCTGTAATAACCAAAGGAAAAGGTTCTTGTTGGTACTAATTGTTTGCTATTTGAAATTTGACTTTATGTATTAAAAATATAATATAGGTCTCAGTGACTATGGATACTTGCTTCTCTTACAGAGAACTCAAGTTCAGCTTCCAGCACCTACATTGGTGGCTCACAGTCACCTGTAACTCTAGCTCCAGGGGATCTGATGCCCTCTCCTGGCTTCTGCATGTTTGCTTGCCCATGTCCACATAATCCATTCACAGATTCTTACACAAAATTAAAAATAAATAGTTAAAAAATGTAGTATATATATTAATGAACACATAATATTGTATATATTTATGGGTTAAGCACAATATACAGTAAATGTTTACATAGTAATATCAGATCAGGGTAATTGACATGCCAGTTACCCTAACCATTAATATTTCACTGTATTGGAACTATTCCTCTCTACTGGATATTGCAAAATTTACAGTTAATTGTTGTCACCCATATTTACCCACTGTGCCACAGGATTTTAGATGAGCTTATTCCACCAGCTTTTAGCTTCCACACATAAGTGAGGATATTCAGTATTTGTCTTTCTGGGGCACTCACTTTTAACCACGTTGTTAGAATTCAAGTGAAATTATGTCCCAATGCAGAACTGGTGGTGGGGACATCCTGCAAAGGCTTTGGGCAAGTTCAAATGTCCTCTCCAGAATGGTCACAAACATTTCATCTCTATTTGCTGGCTTTTCTAATTGAATCCTCCATTCCTGGAGCATTTAAGATTAAGTAACCTTCTTTGATTTGATTCACCTTTCCATTTTCTTTAGTCACTGGCATGGAAACAGCTTCCTTTTTGCTACATGGAGCTGGTGGCAAGTACCTTCAACAGTCTTGACAAAGCTCAGATGTTCTCTCCAGAACATTCCCTAATGCCTGGTCTACATTTGCCTCCTCTTCCAACAAAATCCATTACCTTCAGTGAATTTAAAAGTAACAAATATTTATTAAATAAACTTTCCATTTTATTTGATTGTTAGGACTGGGCATTTTTGTTTTGGGCTTCCTTTCACCAAAATCTTCTAGCTATGCTGTCAGATTAAAACTTCTATAGATTCCCCTCTTCAGGATAAGTCTGTTCCCCATGTATTGCTTCTAGGGAATAGTCATCTTAAGTTCCAGACATGATGTGTAAAGAGGTCTTAGAAATCAACTCATTTGTAAGTTTTTCTATATAGTAAATAAAGAGTACCAAGAGATGGACTTAGGTAATTTCCAGAATATCAGGGAAAAACACAGTTGAAGGCATGGCATACCTCTAACAGTGGAAGGAAGAGGTTCTTGTTTGTTCTAATGTAGTGATAGCTGAAAATTATCTTTTTTTTCTAGATAGGGTCTGTATATGTAGACCAGGCTGGCCTTAAATTTATAGAGATCCACCTATCTCTGCATTCCTAATGCTGGAATTTTCTGAGTGCGGAGATTGTAGGTGTGAGTGACTATATCTGTGTTAGAACGCCTATGGCTAGTTCAATTCAGTTAAATCAGTGAGCGTTAATTTCAGTCTCATTTCTAGGCTAATCTAGAAGCATTAAAAACTCAGTGAAGCTTCAGTATTTCACCCATCATTCTGGTCACGCGCTCATTTTAAGTCAACTTTTAAAAATGCTTAGTCTTCAAACTGAAGAAGTAGCTCAGCAGTAAAAAGCAGGAGCTATTCTTGCAGAGTTTGGAGCCCAGCACCCAGAGGGTGGCTCAAAACCACCTGCCACTCTGGTCTCAGGGGATCTGATGCCCCTCTCAGGCCTCTGCAGGCACCAGGCATGTACATCAATCGTAGACATACATGCAAGAAAAACACTCATATAAATAAAAACAAAAATAAATATTTAAAATGAATTTTGTATGTTGATCTCTAAAAGTCAAGATCCATGACACTATGTTAAACAGAATGTTTCTTCTACCATAACAGGGTTGAGAAAGGAACCTGGCAGAATGCTTTTTATCCATAAACAGAATAAGAGAAAAAATTCATTATTGCTAATAAATTCAGAGATTTTACTTACTGGAAGCAGTCAAGTAGTCTGGTACAAAAACACACATTGTAATTATAAACCAGAACATTACTAGGTTTGTAATATAAGAGCTGCTAAATATATTTTGAATATCACAAAGACTGGGTTTCTTGCCTGGAGCATGCTCTTTGTGATAGCTCTCATCTCATATTCTTATCTTATTCATGAGGAGTAGTGAATCTCAATAAAATTCACGGATTGTGTTATGTTTAAAAGCTCCTTACTGAACCAATATGTTCACAGATAAGATCAATAATATATGTGTAAACCTTTGAAATTTGGATTGAAGAGGAAGCTTTCCTAATACAACTCTGCTACTGAATTTTACAAAACATATAGCAGCCTTTTAATTTTATATTCAGGTCCCGAAGGACTAAAAGATCAACTAAGCATATCCGCAATCTCCTGGATTAAACCGTGATGGTTTTATGCAAAATCCTAAAAGCACTTACATTTTCTGTGTTGGAGAGGAATGTTCACTCATTCCATTTCTTGGTGAAGAGCCTTTGTTGCATGGTAAAGTTTTGAATTAAAAGTTTTGTGTTTACACCTATTCGGTTGAACCATTAGTTCAAGATGCAGGGAGGAGTGTTGCATATCTGCAACATGTTTCATTCAGTGCTTCCCCCTTCTTTTTTATAGCCTTGATATCTAATGCTGTATTTATAAGGCCATCAGTTATCAAGCCATGTAAGTGCTAAATTCCTTTTGAAGCTCTCAAGAGGTATTTTAATTAAGTTTTCAAAATTGCCTTTGGATCATATTCATGATTCTTTGGTGCTTTATTTCCATTAGCAAAATAGTAATTAAAATTAAATTTTAAAAGAAGTAACCACAGTAGGTCATCCTTTTATTAACTTGAGATAGATAATGAACCTGTCCTATATAAAGACAGAGCCAGATCTACAGAGAGACTGGGGATAGTGTATTTTAATTAAGGTAATCCTTATTTATACCCAACAAACAGCATTGCTACTTAGAAATGTAAGATCTTAGTGATGCATATTAGTGCATCACCTCGGCAAATCTAATAGAGATTTAATACTTGTGTTTTAAGGAGGAATTTGTCATAAATTAAGAGCATTCACATCGTAAATTTCAAGGGTTTTCTATAATTAAGGAACACATCACACATTAAAATATTATATTTTTTGTGGTGCTAGAATGCGCTTGCTTTGTTATTAAACCCAGCCTCATTTTTTAGCTGTGCATGACCCCATGGAAAACTCCAGCTTTGATAAACATGTAATGAATGTACGGGCATTAGGTGTCTCTCCCCGCCTCTCCCCTTCAATGTGAGCGATGGCTTGTGTGAGTGCAGAATGTTTAAGCACGCAAAACACAGCTCTGAAGATGTCTATTTGGTTGGATGGAGAGTGTTTAATCATTTAAAAAGTAGGCCGAGGAGACTTACCCCAGCCGCGCTGCTAAACAGCTATGAGCTGCAACATATATAAATTAAGTGTTCACTAATTGGGGTGTGGATAGAAGCCTTCTCTTAGCTAAGTGTTTACAGTGTTAGTATCTACTCTAGTGAGTTAGGGTAAAGGAATTAAAGAGTCCATTTTAATTAAGAATGACAACTTTATTCGCAGGGTTCCTTTTATTTTGATGGTTAATAAGATAATTTCATCGCTTGCATGTTACTGATCTAGAGGGACGAGTTTAGGGAATCGTCCAGGGAAAGTGCCAACAGTTGAGTTTTCCTAAGGTCATGTGAGTTATCAGCTTGTGATGACCCTCTGTCATTTAGACATCTTCACCCAGGAGTGACTTAGGTGTGAAGGGTTACGCTCTTCTCATTATCTGCTCTTATAGGCTAACAAAATGCTTTTTCAATCCCAGCCAAGAGGAAATGACCAGGAGTGTTTACCACCTTGGTGGAGAGTTCATTGTCTTCTCCAGTGTGTGTGTGTGGAAACTGTTTCTCATTAGCAGGGAATGCAAGTATTTGTACAAGAGCCATTTAATGAAGGTGACATTTCTGAGCAGTATGTTGGGTCACCTGTGTATGGTGATTGTACCCTTGCTCATTTTCAATCCAGGGCTACATCAATTTCAACAGTAACTTGAAGATATCTAGCTGTTTCCTTTAATCATTTTGGAGCCAGTACAGAAGGTATCATTTTATCCTGTTCTTTTAAACTGACAGATTCTCGCAGCATTCAGATACACCTTCATTACTCAAAACTGGTTAAAAGTCCAATAATTACAATACATTAAGTTTGGGTTTATGCCACAAATAACAGCAATAAAGTGATATTCAAATTCCTTCTTCATTAGAAGGAATCAAAGTAGAGATGATGGGTACCTGAGGACTTTCAACTGTGAGTTCAAACTTCAATATTTTAATTACTGAATGGGTGATCACTGGTCTCAATGTCCACGTTTGTACACTGAACATCTATGTCAAGGTGTAGTGATTTGAGTCAGAATGGCTCCCAGTAGCTCATAGATTTAAATGCTTGGTCACCAGGCAGTGGTGAAAGGATTTGAAAGGATTGAGAGGTCTGACCTTGTTGAAGGAAGGGTGTCACTGGGGGGTGGGCTTTGAGGTTTCAGAAACCTATGCCAAGCCCAGAGTCTTTCTTTTTCTGCTGCTGTCAGATTTGGATGTAGAACTCTCAGCTATCATGTCTGCCTGCACACCATGCATGAAGATAATGGATGAAACCTTTGAAACTGTAAGCAGCCCCAATTAATTTTTTTTGATAAGAGTTGCTGTGGTCATGGTGTTTCTTCACAGCAATAGAACACTGACTAAGGCATAAAGGATAAGTTTTTTTGTTTTCCTCATGTTAAGAGGGCATATTAATTTGGCAGTATAATTAATTAATATTAAATTATTAATTTAATAAGAGGGCATATTAATTTCATGGGCAAAGGTTATGGTAGCTATTCTTCTCCCTGTTTCTTACTAACATTGCTGATCTCCATCCTCACTATTACTTATGAGTTGAAAATTGAAAGCCCATAAGTTAAAAGGATTAATGTGGGGTAAATACTAAACAGTGAAAAGCTAAAAATGAGCAACAAGCAAAGATCAATTCATTGGAGTCACTCAGCCAGTGGGATGCCAGGAGTCTTCCTGTATAGGGTAGAACATGAAGTCAGTCAGGGACGACTCAGAAATGCCATAATGTTAAAGAATGCACCACCTGGTGTCTTGTGTTAGGACCACTTTCAGGATATTTTTCTGTTTGGAGTACAGATTTTAGATGTTCAATAAAACTTGGTGATGGGAAGCTGGTCAATGGATGTTCTAAATTGAAGGTGACTGTATCTGTCCTCCAATATGACTGTAAGCTAAAACCGGAACCTAATACTTCAACATCTGACAATACTCTCCATGTAATGATCTTGTTTGGACATTCCATCATTCATCTTTCTGAGACAGGATCTCTCTACACAACCCTGGCTGTCCTGGATCTCACTCTGTAGACCATGCTGGCCTCAAATAGAGCTGGGATTAAAGGCATAGGCCACCACACCCAACCACCACATCATTACTATTCCATTTAATTATTACTACAGCCTCATGATCCTGACTTTTATGGAAGTACTTATTCTACTTATGAGAACAGCAAGTTGCAAAGAAGATAATAGTCCACCCAAGAGGGCCATAAGCCAGGCCACCGTGTGCCTCCATGTCGGCTGCTGGCTTCATGGCTTTTCAGCTATGCATATTCCTTGGGCTATGGAGAGACGGAATGGAGCCTGCATCTTTCCTTCCATGTTTCCTTTTTAACTTATCTTTATCTTTAGTAGAGAGCACCTGTGGGAAAGGATGGGCGCAGAGCAGCCGTGAGTGAGACACCCTGGGTAGATACACTCAAGTCATCCTGAAGTCCGAAGACTCTCAGAAGTCCTAATTTTCTCAGACAGCTACCATTAAAACTTAACCTCTGCATTGCGCTCAGTTGTCTCAGGGGCCTCCCATGTCCCGAGTTTCTGTGATATGGGTGTTATACTCGTGTCTGCAAATAGTCATGAGTTATACTTCTGGGGTGCACATTTTCCCTCGTGTCTGAGTGGTCAGCATCTTCAAGTGGATAGAGACTTAGCACATGACTCCACAAGTATTTTTATGATCTAGTTATTTGCCTGTAATAACTATAGTGACACATTTTGAGAAATACTAGTGATTAGCTGACTTTGGAAGGACAGTCCTTATAGTACACGTTCAAGAGGTGAAGGAGTTCATGTATTCATTTTAATAAATACTTATGTAATATCTACTGCATGGCAGGTATTGTGCCTGGGTCAGTACATTTCATCTATTCTTCCTTTTTTGGTGTTTCTGGGAACTACCTGGGAGATGGTGCATACCTAAACACCTCTGTATTTGTTGGTGAGAGTGTCTCCAGAGACTGTTAAGAATGTGAACTCTGAGTCAGATGGTGGTGGCACATATCTTCAATCTCAGCACTTGAGGGGCAGAGGCAGACAGATCTCTGTGAGTTTGAGGCCAGCCTTGCTATAGAACAAGTTCCAGGACAGCCAGGACTACTTCACAGAGAAACCTTGTCTCAGAAAATCAAAAAAAATTATGTGTAGTAATATTGTTATTCACATGTCACAAAATACATGTCACATTATATATCACAAAATGTGTTTTTGTTGTATTTTATCTCACTACAACTATGACCAATCTCATTTTCAATGGAAATTCTTATTTTATGATACATAACAAAAACATTGTTCCTGACCTTAAGATGTTTGGGGTTTAAAATAGACAGTACCCAGCCAGGGCTATGTAGTAAGACCCTGTCTCAAAAACAAAAACAAATCCCCAAAACCAAAAAAACCCAACAACAACAAAAACCATCACCAACAAATCAATCAATCAATTAATCAATCAATCAATCAATCCATCAGACAGTATTACAACCGAAGGAAAGGACAAGGTAGAGAACACAGATACAATATTAGATAAATAATTTGAATAAAACATTTTTTACCCCTTAATCAGCATGTGTATTAGTAATTTTTGAATTGATTTTTTTTGTGAAACCAGAAAGGACTAATGGTTCATTCACGCTGGGGAAAGAGCAAACGTCACAAATCCAGGCAATTCTTTAAACTGCTTCCCGGGTTCCTCTTATTACTGTCATGCTCTTTACCTATGATCACTATTCTAAAATATTAACCTTTAAAAATTTCTTGCACAGTAGGTCGGAGCGCTGCGATCTGCCAGCTTGCCAAATTCTGAATCTGAATAAGCTTTGGGGAATCCCCAAATGGGTCTACTGAAGTCCCTGAAGAGAAAGAGAAATGCAAACTATTGTTTCACCTTCGGGTTTTGCTCACAGAGAGCAGAACAGTCTAAGAGCAAATGCAGAGTTGAGCCAGTAGGAGGTCTAGGCAGCCCAGTTCTGTCTTGCTCAACACTAGCGTGAGTGAGTGAGTCATTGTGAGGTGTCTCGGTGTCTGAGGAGCATTTGTGTGAACTGTCAGTTAAAAACATTGACAGTGTTCCATTAGTAATGAATTATGGGAGTAATTTCATTAATTTCTTCACCTCAGTCAGTGCATATTAGTGTAAGTTACTCAACCAAATATCAAAGGAACCATTGCATTTTAACCTTTTAGTATTTTACTGCGTAGCTAGGAAGAGTGGAAAATAAATTAATGTAGCATTTCTTTAAAAAATGACTGAAGATAAGGAATGGACACAATTTCTCCTGTTTTTAATTTAATAGCAGGTTTATAGTTTTGTGCAAAACCATTCACATTACATTTGACCCTCTGGGAACTGCTTTTTTTCCCCCTGTGGATATAATTTTGAGTCTTTAATAATCTGTTGTTAAATCCAGTCTGAGTTTGATTAATGAATTGTGACGAACCAGCACATTAATTTGCAGGTTTGGTCTAATGCCCTAAAAGGCTGCTTTGTTGCCGATGCTATTAGTGCTAGACTGCAGGCAGAGCCATTGGATGGCAGTGTGCCCCAAATAATGGGCAGCTACAATCATTGCAAAGTTCCAGTGAGGTCGCTCCAGCGGTAAGTGTGGAGCCATGTCATCAAAAAAGAAAACCCCAAGCTAATCCAGAGGCCTCAAATGGGATCCGAGGATCCCTAGGTGTGTGGTATCTCTGGGTGAAACTAAAGGGAGTCTATAAATTTAAGTGGGGACAAAAAAAATTCTTTGCTTTGATTAACCGGTAGCAGAAATGTAGCATTCTGTTCCATAAACAGACATAGTCACCAGACGCTGGATGGTTCCTCACATCTGTGACTGTCAGCTCAGGAAATTGGGGGTATTTTCAGAAGATATTTTATAATGCTGACGTCCCTCACTACCTCACAACTACATAGTCATTAGGACAACTAATTGCCCAACTTGCGATTTGATATAATAATAAAGAGGTGTATATACTGTGCTGCCCATTAAAAAAACTATAAGATCACAATGTATAGGCCTCTAAAGGTGTAATCCCGAGGAGGGACACACGCCCCTCCCCCACGGTGGGGAGAATCCTATTGTGAAAATGGTACTACCTTTGCAGGCTGATAATTTGCATATTTCTCAGGGTCTGTTCAAACATGCCACCAGTGTGGCCAGCTGGTGGCAGTGACAGAGTTATGCTAACCTGCTCCACCTTCCTCTCCCGAAGCTGCAGGAAGGTATGAACTATTTGTCTTATTCAGTGACATTTTCTAAGCGCACATTCTATTACTCGACACACGGGAGGCACTTAGAAAATAATGAACACATGATGTCTTTAGGAGGAAATCAATTATTTTCTTTCCTTTGAATGAGTCTGGGTTTTAAAAATCATTTTAAAAAATGAAATAAAATCTGGTATCCACATTCTAAAGCTTTTATTGCCTCATAAAAGGCCTTTACAAGGCATTGGAAATGTTTATAGGAACTGATGCTAAGCGGTTTATTGTCCGGCAGCTCAGTTTATCAGGGCACTGTAGACGCTCATAACTGATTTATTTCAAAGCACTGCTATAATTAAACAAAGAGAACTGGGATTTTCCAAATGCAAATACAGAAACAGAGAGACATGAGAATTACATGAAGGGAAAAGATTTGCATGCAGATTGGGAGGGTGTGTGTATATGTGTGTGTCTATGCATGTGGTGTATGTTGTATGTGTGTAAGTGGTGTGTATGTGGTGTGTGTGTATGCATGCGGTGTGTATGCGTGTGTGTGTATGCATGTGGTGTGTGTGTATGTTGAGTGTTGTATGTGTGTATGTGTTGTGTGTGTGTGCGCGTGCGCGTGCATGTGTACTGTGTGCAAAAAGACCTAATGTGGTGAGAGAGTCTTTAGGGCTGTAAGTTGCCTTAGAGATTATTTTTCAATTTAATTTAACAAGTATTGAAACTGAAGCACAAAGAGGTTAAATGACCAGTGACCTCCTAATTGCTAAATCCAATAAACCCTTCTCAGACCTTATCTTATTTGAACACACTATTGCATTTCATGCTGTTTACCTCTCCCTTGTTCATGGAGCACACACGAGACTGGCTCTGCCACTCAGAACACCTGCCCCACCCCCACTTCTCCCCAGCCCTAGCCTCCATGCTTCTTTCAGGGAAGCCCATCTTTTGCATACTCCTGATCCCCACTTTGCAGAGACTCTAGTCACTGTTTCTCAGTGTTTCCGTTATTGCTTCCTTACATAGTCTTTTAAAAGCTATTTCTCCACCTTATTTTCCCCTATCGTTTTTCTTCTTGCCCCCCTTTCTGGAAGAGTTTCAATGCCACAGATATAGTGCATATCTATTTATATTTTGCCAACTATTGGAAAAAACCCACTATATATCTAAGCCTTATCAAAATTTATTTTGAATAGAACTCAAATATCACCAAAGAGTTCTTTAACCATTTCTCTAAGCTCAAGTTCCAGTCTTTTCCATGGGAGTGGCTTCCTCCCCAAATTCCTGTTGCTATGAAATTAGCGTGTTATTTCACCTGCTTCTAACAATAGAGGAGTTCAGCATACATGTATTGCTCTTGGGGGGCAAACAGGGATGAAGCTGTCTTCTCTTTAACTTTGGTCAGAATGGACAAACTTGCAAAATGCTGCTTGTGTGGCAAATCTCAGAATCTTCTGTGGTGGTCACCACAGCTGCCAGTAGGGGTGGGGGTGATGGCACTGCCTGCTGGCTGTAGACGGCCACCTGTTTGCTGGTTGTTGGAAGGAGGCTGTTAGTTTGTTCCCAGTCACTTAGCCTGAAATAACCACACAGAAACTGTATTAATTAAATCACTGCTTGGTCCATTAGCTCTAGCTTCTTATTGGCTAAACTCTTACACATTACTTTAACCCATTTCTATTAATCTGTGTATTGCCACATGGCTGTGGCTTACTGGCTNCTGTATTAATTAAATCACTGCTTGGTCCATTAGCTCTAGCTTCTTATTGGCTAAACTCTTACACATTACTTTAACCCATTTCTATTAATCTGTGTATTGCCACATGGCTGTGGCTTACTGGCTAAAGTTCCCAGTGTCTGTCTCTGGCAGGCTACATGGCTTCTCTCTCTGACTCCACCTTCTTTCTCCCAGCATTCTGTTTAGTTTCCCCCAACTAGCTCTGTTCCCCTATAGCTCTGCTATAGGCCCAAAGCAGTTCCTTTATTAACAAGCATATATGTATATTCACAGCATACATCAGGTGGTCTTGGCCACAGGTCTGCCAGAGTATTAGTTTGGCTAAGGGTGTCCTAAAGCAGTATTTTGGAGGAGATGTCATGTCTTCAATTCTTGTCTTGTACGGCACCATCTTCTACTGACAGTCAAGGTCAAGCTGTCCACGTTTGCTTCACATTTTTGATAGAACACAAATCTGAAAACTGTCATATCTTTTGATAGATAAGCATCATTATGACACACCACTTTTTATGTTTGATGGTAATATTTACATATATCTCTTTTATGGAATCTTTCTGTGTCCGTATATTCAAAATTTAAAGCTAGTTCCATAAGATGGACTTTTGGTTGGTACTGTAGTTGGCTGGGTCATACGCCCTGAGGGAGAATCTATGATTATTCTGCTAAATGGGTAGAGTAATAAATCACCCCCTAAGTTCCTGTCTGTGTACTCACAGAATAGTGCATCTCTCAACCCTCATCAGAGAGGCTTCCTTTTTGTGGTAGATGATGATTAATACAGAGACCGTCAGCTGGTAAACATGTAGAGAATAATAGACTAATTGGGACATCTATACCATCCCCACGTACGTGTCAGGGATCATGATGAAAGGAAGGGCAGAAGCATCATAAGAGCCAGAGGGAGTAGGTGTCTTTGGTGAAACAGTATTTGTCGGACACAAGCAGCTATACACGTTAACTTACAATGACAAAACTACACGCGTAAGACCTACAAAGATCAGGCCAGCCAAAACCCCAGCATGGGTTGGGGAGGGGCTCGTGAGGTGCCCTCCCTACCTGAGGAGCTATTGGCAGTTGATGGCTAAATTGGGGAGGGAGAGTCAGCTTTCCTCAGGGATGAGGGCCCCGAGAAGTGACCCAGGTTCCACTAGACGGTCCCACACCCTCGCAGATGCAGGCAGCACTAAGTAGACCCAGTGGCTGCTAGATTGTACAGAAAGAAAGAGCACATGAAGGGGAAAGGAAAAAGGCTGTGGGGAGTGAGTGGGAGAGGGACAGAAGAGGGAGGAACAGGATTAGTTCAAATACGTCTTTGAACATACGGACATTAAGAAAAATATTTGATGAAAAGAAGGCCCTTCAATAGTTTTTTTATTATTGGTCTGTTGAAAGCAAAAGCAAATCTTTCTCTCTCCCTTCCTTCCTTCCTTCCTTCCTTCCTTCCATTCTTTTTTTCTTTTTGGTTTTTTGAGACAGGGTTTCTCTGTGTTACAGCTCTGACTGACCTGGAACTTGCTCTGTAGACCAGGCCGGCCTTGAACTCACAGAGATTCACCTGCCTCTGCCTCTTGAGTGCTGGGATTAAAGCTGTGCTCTACCACCTCCTGGCTTGCATTTTTTAAAGAAATTCTAGATGCCAACAATATCTTCATTGACTATAGAAACCACACTGACAACAATTTCTTTCAGATTTTAAAGTATAATTCTGTTTTCTGGCTTCTCTGATTTTGTTGAGAACTTATTTGAAACTCCTACGAGGGTGAAATTCTTTCTTTTTTATTTGCTATCCCCAAGGCGCCTGCTTTCTATATGCCATTTGGCTATTATACTATGGCATTACCAGTAATGTGTTTGTCCTGATTTGGTTTTGACATCTTGTAAGTCTTATGGAAAATTCTTAGTTATCAACTTTTCAAATATGGCATTTGCTTGGATTTCCTTTCTGATATACTTCTGGGGCTTCTGGCATACTTATATTAGTATTCTGCCATATCTCATACATGCTTTGCATTTTCCTATGTAGTCTTTACTTATTGTGGTATTTGTGAGTGTATGTGTGTTTGTGTAGGGACGAATTAATATATACATATATGTATGAAGGACAGTGGGCAATCCTGGTGTCATTCCTCAGGTGCTGCCAACTTTGTTTGTTGAGATGGTGTGTCTCACTAACCTAGAGCTTGCCAAATAGGCCAGGATCGCTGTCCAGTGGGCTCCACCAACCCTGCTGTCTCTACTCCCCCAAGGCAGGGAATAAAGAATGCTAAATCACACTTGGCTTTTTGTCGATGGAGTTTGGAGCTCAAACTTGTGGCTTCATATTTGCAAGGCAAACTCTTTGCTGTGCTATCTTCCTGCTCTGTAGTGCACAGCAGACAGCAAAAACCAGAGCGTCAACTTCTCTCCCTTCATTTTTGTGGTCAGCAGACACTGACTAAAATAGGTAGTGAGGAGGCTCTGTTGGGAGAAGGATCATATGTTGTTGGAGGATAGAACCGGGAAGCAGACAGAACCATAAAACTTAAAAGCTCTTGGTAGTTTTGATGACTGAGTCAAACAGGCCATTGGGCATATTGGTGCTGATACTTGGTGAGCTTACATAATTTCTCACATGTAATCCAGTGAATCCCATTGCTGCTATGTGAGATTTTGCCACCAACCACTTACTATGGAGGGGATTTTGAAAACTGGTCCATTTCTTACCTGTTATTACTGGAGTGAGAGTGGAGTGCAGTTAGAGGAAGTGAGGCTCAAGAAGAAGGAATGAGCAGTCTCTAGTCCTTCCTCTCTATCTCCCAGGCTTTGCATTGCTTTCTTTTGGAGCAGGACCTCCTTGATTCCCTGTTCCAGGGAAGATGTCAAACCAAGGAGTCAGACACAATTTTGTTAGAGTTCCCAGCTGATGTTTTCTTCTTACTCTTACAGAAATCGTTCTCATCGGATCATCTTGATCTGATTCAGGGTGCATGATTATGCCACAGACACTGTACATAAAGCAATCTGTGTTTTGACTGGTGATAAATTGATAATCACCTAGCTGGCTAAGCCAGTCCACAGAGAGGCAGTTAATATTGTGAAACTTCAATAAGGTCGACTGTCAATGCGATAGATATTGCAGGTGAACACCCTGATCTCCCCTTGTAATCCTCAGAATCTCTGCTATCCATCACTCTATAATACATTTGTTTAGCAGGGAAATAGGCTTCTAAGAATCTCACCATCAAAGCGAGCCTCAGCAGCAGCATTCCTAACCCTGACATGTGAGTCTTGACAATGCTGTCAGAACACTATTTAGCTATCAAATTTAGTGAGGGCTTATAAATTTACAGAAGTATGACAAAAGACTGAACGGCATTCTCCTTTGTTTTCCTTGGGCGATAAATAAGTCCCAGGAGCGCCCGACTTGCCCTCCCGGCCAGCATTTGAGTAGTGCGTTTGGGTCTTAAGTGTCCCCTTCTCTGACACATCTAAATGTAGACTTTTGAAAGTTTACCAGGGTTTTCTATTGCTAAACCCTTAAGGAGTTTCGAGGGGAGATTAAGATTTAGGTCAAGGAAGGTACAGTTTTATTTTCATAAATGGAAACAAAGGCTGGGGTGTAGCTCAGTGGGAGATTGCTTGCCTGGTCTGAGCTGGACCTTGGGTAGCTCCCCAGCTCTGCAAAACAAGTAAATCCAAGTAGAATTGTTAAAAGCAAGTACTCCTGATGTGTGTGTGTGTTTTAAATTCATAGAAAAGAATATTTGTTTGTTTATTCTGCTGTCTTTCTCGTGTCTCAGTTATTCTTCGTGGAGAACACGTTTCCCCGCCTCCCCCCTGCCCCCCAATACAGACTCAAGAGCAGAACCAGCCATGGCTCCAGTTAGCATTTCCCAGGTGCGACTATGGGAAGAAGACATTTGCTCTTTGCTTGGTATATTTTGAATTTATATGAACATTCTAATGAACGATCTTATTGTGTGTGGTTCAATGTCCCGGGGGAAGAGTTCTCTTCTATTTAATCTCAGGAAATAGGATCAGCTCTGCCAAGGTATTATGGAGCCTAAGGAAACACTTCCCGGATTTAAATGAAGAGTGGAAAGTTGCCTAAAGGGGGTCTCACTAATTAGAATTCCAGTGGAGCAAGCATGGGAAGGATGCAGCCTGTGTCTGCATCCACCTCTCTCCTACTCCTGGTGGGAATTTTGAAAGGATTTTGCATAGTTTCTCTAGGCGATCAATTACAGACCCTCTTTTCCCAGTAATTTTTGAATTTATTATTCTTAAATATCAAAACGCATAAGGGAAAATATATCCTTTAAGCTATGGTATAAGACACTGCGATTCAACCAAAGGTTTCTTAGAGTTTAGAAAACCTATATTGAGGTTTTCTTGTCTTCATTCAGCTTGGCCTTAGAATGGAATCACGTTCTTGTAGGAAACGGCTTCTCTTGGTGACACAGCTTCCTTGAGGACAAGGACATAGGTGTTCCATCCCTGGTTAGAGTTCTGTACATTGTATCTTTACACAAAATAGACATTTAATACGTTTGTAATTAAGCATGATAACGTCTATTTTTCTTGAGCTTCTTCTCAGCTATGTTAAAGAGTTCAGAAATCTGGTAAACAGGGGAGAAGGGGGTTGCTACACCATGCATTCAGGGGCTCTGCAAACATTTTCTGGCAATGCAGTTTTCCTACCACTAAGACCTTCCTGGTGTCAGTGGACTGCTGGGAGCTAATAGATGTTTGGTCTTAACTAAATTTTAAAAAAGAATAGGAAGAAAAGTAGCCAAGAATAATAGTTAAAACAACAACAATTGGCAATACATTTTTCACCCGAGCTATATTATTATTTTGAAAAGGAAAATAACACCTAACAGGGTAAGTAAACATTTTTCCAGATTTTTGGAGACATTGGATAATTTTTTTTATGTATAATAATAAAAAAACACTGAATTGCTCAGAGAAGAGCCAGTAACGGTGGCTAAAATCTGACAAATGCTTAGATAAGCTAGCTGTTCTTTCCGTTTCCCACCCCATACAAGAATTTACTTGATATTTTCAAGAAACATTCAGCTTGCCATTATGGTTAAAATTTTGCATATTAAAAAGGCCATTTTCATATGGGTAAATTATGGCTTCGGCAACAGGGTAGACTTTATCAGTATGAGTAATTTAGTTTTTCTTCTGCCAGAGTCTGTTTTATTTTTACTGTGATAAAGTCTACACAACATAAGGTTAATCATTCCATTAAACTTTAAGCATCCAGTCCAGTGGCATTAAGGATATTCCTGCTGTGTGACCACCACCACCACCCATCTCCAGAACATTTTGTTTTGTTGTCCCCAACTGAGACTCAATACCCATTATTTCATAACTTCTCATTCACCTATCTTTCCAGTTGCCAAGGACTCCATTTTACTTTCTGCCTCCATGAATTTGACAGCTGTAGGTACCAGATAGCCAATATCCTGGGAATATTGTCTTCCAGGGCTGGGTTACATTTTCCATTTTTTAAATTTAGCATTTTACTTCTTCTTTCTCTTTCTCTTCCTCTTCCTCTTCCTCCTCCTCTTCCTCCTCCTCCTCCTCTTCCTCCTCCTCTTCCTCCTCCTCCTCTTCTTTGATGATCATCTGTATTTATGCCTAGCATAAGTTTGAACTTTCAGTCCTGGGTATTTGAACTATGTTAATTTTATAGCCACATCAAAGGCTTTGGTTCATTTAATAGTACTTCATTAGATTCTTCCAAGATCTTTTTAGACAAATTTTCACCCTGTTTATTTCCTAGCTTCCCCATGTGCTCAGTTCCAGGACCTCATTGGTCCCTGTACTTTCAAAAGTTGGAAGAACTCACCGAGATACATTGTTTTGTTTAATGTTCCCATGAAGGTTTCATGTGCAGTATGGAATTTCATTCATTTGAAACCCAGTGTCACTGCAGTTGAATGAGACCTGTCCCCAGGGTGGCCAGAGGGAGGTTCAGGAAGAACGGAATTAGGACGCTCAAAGAGGGACAGAGGAGCAACATGCCAACATTACCATTCAGGACAGTGAGCATGAGCTTGAAGGGAATTTGACACTCACACCCCTTTCATCTTAAAAAAAAGGTTACTGAATTTTGGGAAAAAATGTAGCTGCTGTAATCTTGGGGTCCACGCAGCTGCAGACATGACCAGATGAACAAGAGAAAGACCTTTCCCGTGCATAACGGTGAGAGACTCTTTCATCACAAGCTTCCCATGGATATGTGTGAATCAACAGACTCGTTAGTGAGGACACCAGGTCCACACAGCAAAACCCTGGTCATTCTTTTCATCTCAAAAGGACTTTTAATTGCAGGTTACTTGGCAGTGGGGATAAACAGTGACCGGATGCTCATTTCCTCAAAGCATCTGTGTGTTTTCTCCCAATGCTCCTTTCTAATAAGCAAAAGGAAGCCAACATGAACGGGATATTGCAGCCAACTATGTCTTTACAGGATTTTTAAACGTGTCTGCTTACCTGCTTATCCTTCGTCATACTCCTGTGTGCGAATATCGTGGCATAATGCATTGTGATGAGATCACACTAGATGAGTCACTTTGACTTCTCTCCTATAAATAAGTGGAGTTTTTAACAGGTGAGACGAATCTACTTGACTTATAATCAGGGAACATTGATTTCCATGTCTTTCCCCATCACTGGCCAGACTTTATGTGAGTAGTGGTGGATTCAGCAGTTCTGATCGTAAAAGGTATTGGTAAGTAGGAAAATGGAAAGAAAGGGTGGCAGATGAAGAAAGACCGATTTCCTGAAGGCTTTATTGTTTAATATGAGAAACAATGGATTCCCCGGGGGCCTACTGAGATGTAATGGAATATTCTGGAAAAGGCCAGTGTATGTCTCCTCTCAGGAAAGCCACTGGAAGCGGACTCCTCAGCTGGCCTTTGCTTCCCACCTGGATTGACACAGCCTGATCAGCATCCTTTGGAAAGAGGTCACAGGTCACTGAAAGCCCTCTGCTGACCCCCTCACCCTCTCTCCCTCACACTGTAGACCAGGCAGGCCTTGAACTCACGAGATCCACCTGTTTCTGCCTCCTGAGTGTTGGGGATTAAAGGCCACCAGTGACCAACTTGACTATTTTTTTATAATTTATTTAAATATTAAAAATTTCCACCTCCTCCCCTTCTCCCA
>LOJH01025212.1:361-16884 GCA_001685095.1 Ellobius talpinus
CGATTTGTATCCCCTTGATCTCCTTTTGTTGTCTTATTGCTCTAGCTAGAACCTAAGAACTATATTGAATAGATACGGAAAGAGTGGGCAACCTTGTCTTGTTCCTGATTTCAGTGGAGTAGCTGTGAGTTTCTTTCCATTTAGTTTGATGTTGGCTTGATATCTATTTCCTTTATGCTTAGGTATGTTCCTTGTATCCCTGCTCTCTCCAAGACCTTTCTCATGGAGGGATGTTGTGTTTCGTCAAAGGCTTTTCCAGCATCTAATGAGATGATCATGTGGTCTTCTTTTTTCAGTTTGTTTATATCGACACATTTCATCTTATGTTAACCACACAGTCAGACATCACAATCTTCTAGACGTCTTGAGTGACTGCTCTTGGTTCCGGGTTTTGCTATCTAGATGTGTGTGCCCTGTAGAGCATCTCCCTCTTACTGTGAGCTTGGCTTGGCGTTCACTCTGGAGATAACAGCTCAATGTTCCCTTCAACATCACATATCTGCTCAAACCTTGGAGTTTCAGTTAGGGTACAATTAGAAGTCTTTAATCCTTGTTTTATTCTTCCTATGGCTCATCGCTCTGTTCACCAGTCACAAAGCAGGTCACCTGGATGTGAGTCCTTAGCTGGGGAAGCAAGGATCCCACCTGGCCTCTCAGATGGAGATTCAAATTAGATAGGGGAAGGGAAGGTTTTTGTGAACTGTCACTGACTGCAGGAATGCCCAGGCCGCCATTGCTCACAGACACGCTCACCTTACACAGCTAGTGACCGTCAGAGCTGGAGTATTTTTCATCACAGGGTGATTCCAGTCTTTCCACTGGAGTCACATTATGCTTTTCTGCTCTCGCCTCAAATGCAAAGCTCAAGCCGGCCCTGAAGTAGGACTCTATTCATTTCCCAGGGGATCCTCCCGGCTGACCTACCGCAGGCCCGCACCCGCCCGCACCCGCGCCCTCCTGCCAAGCATATCTGCCTCCAAGTTTGGCTAGGCTCCCTGAGTAGGCAGGGTTGAGTCTGAAGCAGCAGCAGCACATTGGCGCACTGGCAGGGATGGGCTTTTGTTGTCCCTCTGGGCTGCACCCCCCTCGCTGTGGCCAGTTTCACTCATTTCTCCTGGGAGCCGCCTTACCACAGAGAAAAAAGCCTTTGGAACCCTTCTCTTTTCAGCCCGTCTTTATTGAATTTCACCTCCATGTTTTCTTCTTCTCAAATAGGAGAGTCATTTATCTTGGACTTTAAGTTGCAGAGGTCTTTAAAAGCTTTCCTTTTTTCCCCCAGCTGCATTTGTTGACACACAGTCAATCTGTTTCTTCTCTCCACTCCCCTTTTCCTCCCACGAAGCCCCCCAAGCAGGCCATAAAGTGTCTACAGCTGTGCCTTTATTACCCTTCCCTTTCTGTGGCCGTAAGGGGGACGAGCTGAAATACAGCTCAGCCATTACCGCTGACAAAAAGGGACAATTTTAAAACATTTTTGCTTTTCATCAGGAAAGCTGACGGCACAAAAGAAAGTGCATCATTTTATTGTAAATGCTTTTTAAATATGGGTCACTTGGCCATAATCAGTCCCAAAGGACAGAGACATTCAAAGCCCCAAAGCGGCCCCAAAGATATTGAGAGTTTTTCCCCACTCGGCCTTTGCCTTTTAAAATTATGCTAATTGACACCAAGGAAAAGGGGGTGGGGGTGGGAATCTCCAACCAGCTCACGCACTCTGCCTGCAACTCCCTTCCTTTCTTACACAGAAAAGCATGTAACATGCACCCTCCAGGCCAGGAATGGTGATTGCAAACAGTTAGAGCCATTTTTCTTTTTGTTTCATTCCAAGGGAGTACTAAGAGTAGGGAAGGCGCTTCTGGTCTGGTTTTTCAGGATGGGGTGACTTGCCCAGCCCTAGTGGGTAGGGAAACTCTTGTTATCTTCCTTGCAGAATACCAGGGGGAATGTGCTAAGGGCCCCTTGGTTTGGGATTATGGGCTGATTTTCCAGGGGTACACGGAGGTGTAAGGGTGGGCAGTACAGCCCAGGGGGAGGGGTGAGAGGTCCTCCGGTTAAAACTAATGTATTTATAGAGTGGTTCTCAGGGTTATAACAGAGTGGCAGCAGAAGGGAGAGACACCCATGTAGAATGTGAAAGGTGTCCTCCAGCTGCCCTCCCCTTTACAGTCTAGACCCCATGAAGTCTGACTCTTCTTGCTTGAGGCTGTCTCTGGAGAAGGGGTACAGATCATAAGAAAGATCCTCCTAGTCGCTGGAGTGGGGTCAGGGTTACCAGTCCCTGCGAACTAGTTGCCCACACGGCCCCACAAGGACCTCGACGGTGCAGGCCAAAGAGCTGGACTCAAGCCTTGGTCAGTGCTGTTTGCCAATCCTGAGACACTGTGGAATGAGATGACAGGGAAGCGCTCCCACCACCCGGCACACATGTGGAATGCGACTCCGGCAGTGCTTGACAAGGCTGAGACGGCAATGGGCACCAGAGAGAGCCCCAGGATGCCTGGATCCCTTTGGAAAGGAAGTGGCACCAAAAAGCCCGCCTACACTGAAAGGTACAAAGAGCCCTATTGGGTGAGACCGAGTGTCATACACCCAGTCCCGCCCCGCAAGGGCAGGGAGGCTGGTTGAGGATTCAGTCCTCTGTGCTGACCGCTAAACTCACCAGGTCAGACCTTGCCTTCTCAGCCTCCATGTCCCACCAGCAGACGAAGAATAAGAGCAGTAGCTGTGCTCTAGCTTGTGGTGAAGATTATGTCTACAAAGAGACCCGTCACAGACCTTGCCACAGAGTAAATACTGTATTTCAGTATTAGTCCTAAGAACGTGAGGTGAGACGCGTGCGCACATGATCTCTCGCTAGCACGCACGGATGCACGCACTGTTGCCCTGTAGAGTCTATTTCCACACAGTGTATTTGTTTAGCCCCGGTGTCATTTCTCTCCTCAGAGGACCCAAGTGTCCTTTCAGGTATTGTCCCTGCCATGCTTGCTACTCTCTGGCCACCATTTTTACTTGCTTGCTCTTTAGCCCTACGCTTACTTTTGGGTATCGCTTACTTGATCTTTCCTTTCTGGGTTACAGCTGAAGCCCGCAGTCAGAATTAATCACTAATCCATAGAGGAGGAAAAGCTCCCCATCTTCAGTTTTGGCCTCTTTTTTCATGTGAGAATTTCCTCAAGATCCAGTGACCTTTGGCTATCTCTTCAAACTGGAGAGACATGGAACATCGACTTGGGGGCTCCACGGGGGGCTCACTGCGTTTCCTCCAAAGTCGGCCTGATCTGTTGCGCGGCTCTAGCCTCACCTTCTGGCACGGTAGGGTCACTTTCCCTTTTAGTTCTGTTCTAGGAAGTATTAACACTGGGAGGTGCGGCACAAATAATAAAAACCCAGAGACAGATATTGGGGTTCAACCTGAAGATCAGAAAAGCAAAGCAGCCAAGCCACTAGAGAGCTCCTACCTCTATGAAATCTTCAGACAGAAAAAGCAAGTTCCTGTCTCAAACCGCCTTATATTCCTCTCTAGTGCCGGGATTAAAGGCGTGCACAACTGCCGCCCAGCCTCTATGGCTACCTAGTGTGGCTGCTGGGATATTAAAGGTGTGCACCACCACTGCCTGGCCTGTATGGCTGACTAGTGTGACTGTCTTGCACTGACCTTCAGGCAAGCTTGCTTTATTAAAATGTAAATGAACTACCACTACCGGGGAGGCTTGTTTGGTCTTTCGGGATGGTGTGAACCCCCGATCCTGGCGTGGCGCGAACCGTTCTCTTCCTAGAAGACGGCAAGGCTGTACCTACTACGGACTTGGTGTGGAGCGTGACCGAGTCTAAAGCTGTACAGGGAAGTTGTGAGGGCTGGAAGCAGCCAGGGAACGGTTGCTACCACTCTCTGCTCAGGTTGAACTGGCCTCCTGCAGTGCCCTGGTCAGACCAAGACTGTACAGGGCCCATGCACCTGCTGTGCCTTCTCCCAGAGAGATTATGCCTTCTGTGTCCTTGTGGCTTCTCTCAGGTCTCAGCTCAAGCAGCACTCTGTTGGAAGCATTCCCTCAAGACCACGGAATCTCTACATCTGACCATGTTGCTGCCTTTGCCTACACCGGTGCAGGGACGGCAACAGATGCTTAGCTCTCTTCCATTCACAGATACGCGGATTCTGTGAACTCTTTCTGCAGAAGGCCAGGCCTTTACTCCGGCTTTCGTGTCCTCTGCAGCAGGCAATGGTGCCTGTTTGATGCATGAGTGGGTGATGACGGCACCAAGAACCATTTTCCCATTTCAAGGAAGGATTCGTGTATTGTTGCTTTAGGTCTCTTCAGGCCAGTTCTTCCAGAAGAAAAATGCTGTGTGCCAGGGTTCTCAGAGTTGCCTGGACAAAGACTCAAGAGTGTGAGGCACCTACCTTTTTTTTCCACCTCAGAAGGGACTCTTCCTGTCTTCTCTGCTGGCATAAGGTCTGGAACCCTTTGGATCAACCCCTTCTTAGGGAAACTCTTGGATTATGGGGGTCTGGGGTGTCATACAGAGCAGGAATCCCATGGTTTCGTGTATGCTGGGGGCTGGTACGGAATTTGCCAACCCTCAGCACAAGTCCTTGTCAGAGCTACCTGTTAGTCTGGTCCTCAAGTCGGTCTAGGCTCTCTGCAGGTTCTGCCGGTGACTGCTGCAGATGTAGGGGAAGGCCCTGGTATGCAGTGTTTGCCGATTCCCATGGTATAAACCTTCCTGCCATAGCCAACATCACAGGGTTTTTATAAATCCCTTCATAACCTTTTGTAACCACCCCTCCCGTAATAGAACCGCTATCTATCCCGTCTGTTTTCCTTGAAGGCCTCCAGGCGCTTCAGATAAGCAAATTTTGATTTTCTTTTGATCTATTGGTTACCAAGGGCTTTAAGTCTTCAATTATAAGATCTTTTTAAAGCCTGAATTTCCCAGCATCTCCTTTCCACACAACTGCTACAAAGTGTGTATGTTGACAGAAAACACAAGCAGGCAAAGGGATACCATGAACACAGTAAAGCTTAGAAACAGACCTCCACCGTCCCCGATACCAGGATGTATATATACAGTGCTTGCACACCCATGGCACAGTTTGTGTGGTATAAAAACGCTTGGGGACTGTAGTCTCTTCTGGAAAGTTCCCTTAAAGGACGATGTATTAAAGGCTTATTCTTCAGCCTGTGACTACTGGGAAGGAATGGAAATGTGAGGTGGGGTCTATTGGGGAGGCCTCTGATCAGTGGGACCATTCCCTGTTGGTGGGATGCAGCCCTTCTCTCCCCGCCTCCATTTGCTTGGCTCTAAGATGAATGGGGCCCTGTACACTCACTCGCCACCTTGCTGTGCCCCAAAGCAGTGACGTCAGGAACCGGCCAAAGCAATGAGCCCAAGCCTACCTAGTCTCTTTTATGAGACAAAACCTTGATCATTTCTAAATTACAGAATCTAATTATAGCGACCTGAAATTTTTGAAGTCCTGGAAATAATTCTTTTTTGTTATGTATGGGTATTTTTCTGGCATGTATGTCTGTACCATGTGTGCCTGGTGCCTGTGGAGGCCGGAAGAGGTTGCTGGATTCCATGGGATTGAAGTTAGAGGTTTGAGAGCCACCATTTTGGGGCTGGCCCTCTACATAACATCCAGGGATGTTAGCCATCGAGTCTCCTCCCTCTAGTGACTCAGAAAAAGAATTCCTAGTTACCAGTTACCCTCTCTGGCTCCCAACCCACTTATTCGTTCATAAGTTAGAACCCGGAGTTTGAGGTTCCTCCATGATATGAATTTTCTTGGCTTCAGAAGAGATTGTGTTGATTGCAGTTTTAAGTATTTCTTGAATTCGCCCTTGTCCATGCCTCTTATCATGCTCCATTTCAGACCCTCCTTACCTACAGATGCTACGACAATGGCTTTCTTTTTTCTCCAACCCAGTCTGCCCCATAGCATGGGATACCTGTTGTCATACTACAGTCTGTGTCTGTAGACCCACTGTGTGCCTTTGTCTATGAGCTCCAGTTTGAGGCAGTTCTGGCAGGAACAGCTTCTCTCCTATACATGTTAAGTTCATGCTGAAGTTAGAATGCCAATTACAAAGCTATCTGTTCGGGCATTTCTGGAAACCGCGCCAGGCTCAGCAGCATGTCTGCACACTTCCCAGTCCTTCCTGGACCTCGCCCTTTGCTCAAGTCTCATCTTGGTTGTTACTGACTTCACCTCCATGACTTCTTCCTAGAACACGATGCATTTCTTCTTGCCACACTCCGACAGGGGTCACATTGCTTTTCTTGCAGAGCAAGTCACTCCTCCACCCTTGAGTGTCCTCCCACCTCACAACCACAGGGGACACCTCCAAAAGAGCTGGTACCGGGCTTCCTACCAACCAAGGCTGTCACCTTTGCATGTCCAGGCCCTCTGGGAGGCACCCTTGCGACCCACTTTGCAAGACGTTCTGATCTTGCTGTCATGGCATGCCACCAGTTTCTGGACAGCCCTGCACAGCTGGGTAAGCCTGCTCTTCTCCAGTTGTTGCAGCTCTAACAGGCAGAGGCCCAGGCTGCCTTCCCGAAAGACAGAAGGCAACATCTTTTTAATGGGTGGGAGATGGGTTATGGATCATAATGCTGGCTGCAGAGATCTAGTGTTTGGCACACTTCACGTAATGGAAATGTCATAGCCATTAACATTTGAAGAATATTTATTGGTATGGGAAAATGCTCACAATGTTAAAGAAAGCAGGGTACAAATCTGTAAACACAGCATGGTCCAATCTTGTAGTAAAATAAATTATATATGCATAGAAAAAATACAGGAAGGGGAATACGCTAAACATTACCAGGGATCCTCTGGGGTGGGGGATGACTGAGTCAATGATTAGTTTTACTGTTTCCCGCAGTTTCCAAACATTCTACCAGGAGCATGTATGACTTTGATAGACGGGGGATGCACATTGAACCCTAGTCCTGGGAGGCAGCGAGACTCATGTGCCGAGGAGTCATTTACTTGTAAAGCTTCAGCATGTCCTATTACGAAGGAAGGGTAGCATCTGCCCTGTCTGCTACTGAGGGCCACTGGGCACCTGAAAGGGTCACAGCCATCTGGGAACTGTTCTGTCAAGCAGCTCGGATGCTTTGCTTTAGGACACGCTTCCCCATCCACCCTTCACCTCCAAAGTCTGGTGTGGGCAGAGTGCTGGAGACTGCAATGGTCCCTGTCCCATCACCCTCCCTGGAGAGGGAATGGCCCACACCATTGGTCTCTGACCTAACGGTGCCCAGGTCTTCATCTACACTCTAACTGACCAAGCTTCTCATCCCCATGCCGGCACCTCCCTGGTGGGGAAAGACTTTGAGACTGCTTCTGCTAAGACAGTTATTGCTTAAGATGGCCCGAGAACTGCCACCGTGCTGCCTCCACCTCAAAGCCTCTGGCTTTGCGGCCGGGCATACAGTGAAGGTGCTGAAGTCAAGCCTGCAGTTGGACTCTGGCTGGCTGCTGGGCTGGGGAGCCAAGGGGAAGCTCTCTGGAGAGGTGTTGCCTTGAGATAGGGTGAAGTTACAGAGAAGACACGGAACTGGATGCTCGGCGCTCTTTCTGTGTGCGAGGCGAAACTACTCCCCCTTCTAAGAATTAATCCTTTAGAAAAAGAAGTACCCCGTACAGAGAGATGGAAAGGGGGAAAGGATGTCCCTCCTGGACATCCAGGAGCACAGCTGCGGCCGTGTGCGCAGGGCCAGCGAGGGGCATCCTACCAGGCATGGCCTGGTGTACTAGGCAGCTACTCACGGAAAAGCTATCCAACCAGAGATTATAAAAATACTTTCAAAATGCATTTGTAGAATGAAATAACAAAATAATTAAATTTCCTTGCTCTGGATTTTTCCACTTAAGCTAAAATCATGAATTGCCAAATAAAATGAAAACTTCGTATGCCATTGGCTAAGACATGGACACAAGTTCTTCCCAACAATTATGGGTGGAAACCCTGTAAGGCATGGTTTCCTGGTCGCTTACAAAGCATTCTGAATTTGATTGATTCTTTTACAGCAGCTCAGAGCAGGTCATTAGGATATGTCCATGGCCACAGCATCACACACGGTATTTTCTGGGTTGACTTAGGTGCTCTTTAGGTAAGTAGAGTCCCAGGTTTGCTCTGCCTTGGACAGCGTGTTTCTCTCCCATCCTGGCACAAACCTGACCCCATCTGAACTGCGACGAATGGGTCCTACAGGCCTTCCACCCTCAGCGGGCCTCCTTTGCTGTCAGTGTGCCTACTTACGTCTAGTGCGCTTTCTGCTTTTGTGTGTGTGTGCTGGGGTGGGGGCTTTTAAAGCCCAAGCAACCACATGTTAGAAATAAATGTAAATCTTAGTGATGCAATGCTCTTTAAGGGTTCCCCTCTAAATTTTAAGAAACTTAACATCTCTGGCAGCTCAAAGGCCTTTTGCTGTTCAATTCCTGATGTGCAGCTTTGTCAGAAATAATTTAGGATAAAAGCCATTCTCACTAGTACTATGCACGCTTTGCCCATTAAAGAGGCTATGTGATGACAAGTGAGGTAACAGACGGAAAAACACTTTAAAACATAAACTGGGCGATGGTGCCACCAGCCCGTGTATCCATAAAGAAACACACACAGTTGGCTAAATTGAATCATCCCCAATGTTTTATTTAAAGTTTTAAAAGGCAGTGGTTAAGCACATAATCTATGTGTGTGCATATATGCATGTATGTGTACCTACACATACATACATATATGAAAGGAAACCAACCCCTTTTCAACTTTAGCCACTGATCAACTTGGCCCACTGTCTACATGATGGCACGTCTACTTCATATGACCAATTCTAAGAGTAAAAATAAACAGCCTTAATCAGTTTAATAGTAACTATTTGTGTTTCCTTTTTTAAATAAATAAAGTTACCATTAAACTGATCACATATGGTAGAAAGAACACACACACAAATACACACAGAGACCCTTGTTTAAAACATGTGACATACGAATGACCTTTATGTACAAATGGGTGCTGTTGGCTCCCTACCCCCAGCACAGGCCATGAGAGAACCCCCACTACTCGGGGAGCCCCATCCTCTCTGTTGCTTGGAGGATGAGTGTGTACTTGGCACCCTGAGAGCTCAGAATGCGCACTCTGGATGCAACAGCACAGATGGTGGTCCAGCCCTACGGTCCGTGTAGTGTTCAGAAACATGAGGAATAAATAGGCACATGTAGCTGCCTGGAACGAAGTCATCATTTCTAACTCCTCATAGGAAGAGCTGTATTCTGAAGTTTTAGTTGAGTGACATACAAACTTTAGAGTGTAGTTGGTTTGTAAGTCTGGGGCTCTGTGCGTATGTTTCCACGTGTCTATAAAACTGAAGGGAAGTGTGGGGCTGGGTCACCGAGGAGTCCCCTGCCTCAGCCCTTGGTACTAGCTCCACAGGCGCTCGTGTGCCTCGGGTTCTGGAGAGACTCAGAAGGGGCGGTTTACATGAGTGGGTGGAAGGACACGGCTGAATCTTCAGCTAGGAATCCCAGCAACAAGACTGCCAGGCTGGACCAGGCTGCTGTGCAGAGTGAAGTCCCACACTGCATCCTGATGAAATGGAATGACCGTTTCTGCTCCTAGCCCGCAACTCTGCCTAACTCCAGCTCTGTGTGGGATGCCTCGATGTTGCAGAGAACACAGGACCACCTCTTAAATATGCTGGGTTCCCAACAAGTAAACCAGCTAATGTGTTTCTAGCCAAAGCAAGGGCATACATGTTTTAGAGAAGAAGATTCCCCTGGAGCTACAGAGAGAAGATGCTGATAAAAGCCATATTGAGAGTGGAGCAGGCGATGGTGCTCTTCAGTCCGTGTCTGAGCTGGTCTCCTCGATGACGGAATACTGGCTGAGAGCTTCCTCCAAAGGCGTTATTGTGCCATCAGGTTTTAGTCCCATTGGTTTAAGCAACTCCTCTCTGGAAAAGAGATAAAAGAAAGAGAAAAAAAGTATTCACCAGCATCACACACACCCCTCCCCCACCCAGAGCCACATCCTTTTAAAAAGAGAAGTCTCTAAAACCCAAAGTATTTTCTCTCAAGCGCTCTCTGTATTTGTAATAGAAAGATGAAAGGGCACGGAGAGAAAAGGGAGATGAAAGACTTCATTCACACAGGCCAAACCCACTAAGCCAATTAAAGTATGAAAAGTCAAGGTCCAAATGGGCTCAGGACAAGGAGCAGGTCTCTTCTGTTTTGAATAATTAACTTTTTCCCCCCTCTTGTGGATTCATTAGTTTTAGAGAAGTTGAAGCTGCCAGAGTTTCACCTGCCTAACTTAGAATTAAACACACGTTTCATTTAATAGAATCAATTTGTCAAATTTGGTTTTGTTCCCATCATCTCTGACTCAATGAATACTTGCAGATTCATTTCACATCAGCTGAATTTCCCCACGTTTTTTCCTTCTCATTTAAAACACCATTGCTTTTGTTTGTGGCAGTTTAATTATGGGATTGACAGCCATTTTTAATCTCTTCAAAGCTCCCCAACTGTCTTCACCTAATCCAATTGTATCCACTCCACAAGTTACAGCCTCATCTAAGATGGTTAATTATTGATTAAGCCAATCAAAAAGCATCAGGAAAGATTTAATCTCTTCATAGGCCATATTTATTATTAACATGGAGGTCGTGACAAATCTACCTACTGAGTTGCTAACTCCAAGCCTTCCACTCCCAACAGGCTAGTATTGCGCTTAAGAGGGCGTCAAAGGCACGGGAGCTGCTTAGAACTTATTTTCTCATGGAGACGAGCACCACTGTTGAGAATAGGACGCAGCCACTATAACACTGGTGGGCTCTGGTGTGAAGGGAAACAGTAACACTTCTTCCCCTCTTTCCTTGCTACTGTCCCTTCAGACAACACAGAGGGCCCCTCCCGTGAAGAGGAAGCAGTACGGATGGGACAGCACGGTGGAGCCTGGGGACGTGAGCTCAGCTTGGTGACTGGGTTAAAGGAACAGCCTATGCAATGGCTCTGGCTAGCGTCAGAGGATGACTGCTGAGGCCAGAGTCTAGGAAATGTGGCTGGCGGCTGGCTGGCTAACTGAGGCTCCTGCGTGTTATAAGTAAGAAACAGGATCAAAACCATAAAGCTTAAAGTTGGAAGGAGCCTCAAAGATCATTTAGTCCAACCCACTTTTTGAAAGGAGGCTGAGTGACTTACCCAAGGCCGCTTAGTGGCAGAGTTGGGCATGGGACAGGTCTCCTGAAACAGTCCTGTGCTCTTTGCAGTAAATCCCACCTCAGCTGGCTGCCCTAACTGCATGGAAAAGCAGCCGAGTTCACTACTCAGTGACCATGTGAAAGGAACAGCCACTTGCTGGGCAGACTAGGAAGACAGGCAGCAGTGGCTGCTCTTGACGAGTGGACAAAACAAACAGACCCAAGATGACCTGGGCCACAGATGGGGGGTGCAACAGTGACTCCTGAGAAGCACGGCCACACTACCTGAGGGAGGCAGAAGTCACCACAGATGAGCCACCCTGTGCCAGGCAAAGGAGACTGAGGTCCCATTGTCTTGTGTGACTGTGTTAAGTTGCTTTTGCTGCTTTGTGCTGTGCTCTTGTAAGGCTGGACAAGGGACCAGTGTTTAGGGAGTAGAGGTTCAAGGAAGAAGTGAGGGGGGAGAGGGAAGGGTAACACGGCCAAAGGAAGGAGCTTAGCATTTATCCTGGAGTGTCCATTGGTTCACACCCTCTGGGAGCGCTGTGTAGACTCACTAGGATGGAGGCCATTGCAATGGTGTATGGAAGATGAAAGAGATGGATTGTGGCTGAGGCTATGGGAAGGAGTGGCCTCGTGCCTCAGGTAGGTGTGGAAGGGGCTGGGGAAGGTGACTGGTAAAGTGTCCCTATGGCTCCAGGGGCAGGTACTAAGACACTCCCTACAGGAGTCAGAACACAGGCAGATTAGGTGGAATGGTGCTATTTTTCAGGACACAAAGAGCTTGACCTGCCTTTGTGTCAGATTAGAAATGCAGTGGAGAGCCACCAGCAATGCTCTCGTCCTGCTGTGACCTAGCCACGATTGAGAATACATGTTTTTCTAGTTCTGACTGATGAGGAACTGTGTGATACTGAATCCTATCGACTGATGTGAAGGAAAGGGGACACCTTGCTGAGAACAGCACACTGAAGGCTAAGAAAATTCACATCTGTGAAAACAAGAGCCTGGCTCAAAAGGTCAAAAACCCAAACCCACGCCAACCAAACACAAAACTTTAGAACCAAATGACCTAGGTTTAAAGGTGTTGGTAACTGAAGGTCGTGAGGGGTGGTAGGGACTGAATGACAGGGAAAGGCAGAAGCAGAACTGGCAGGGCCCCTACCAAAGGCACTGAGGAACTGCCTGGCAGACATACCATTGACAGTACTAACACAATTACATTTCCATAGTAACAGGTCCATACTGGGACCAGCTGCCAGTGTGTGAACTACCCAGCGACTTCCTACTCTTTAGTCCAACTTTACAACTGGGAATAGCTCAGAATCTTAGTTTTATGGAGAATTTACAAGAGTTAATTTACAGAACAAAGGGCACCTATCTTTTAATTCTCACTTGTTAACTGTTCTCAAGCATTTAGGGGTGCCCTGTATCACCTTCCGTATGGCTCCATGCAATGTCTGTGTCTACTGACGTTTCTGTAGGAAAGGCTTCAGTGCACCTTGGCCACAGTCATGCATTCATGCAAATAAATTAAGACAGCAATGTGATGTGTGGGAAGAGCAAATGAACTGTAAGTTAGCAAGTCTAAGGTCTGGACTCTTACCAGCTGTGAGATCTTGGGCAAGTCTCTGAGTCTTAGTTTCCCCATCTGTGAAATGGGGTCATGGTAACACTAGCTCTGCCTACTTCCCAGTGATGACATGAAGTCCCAGCACCGCAGTGGTAGCAACAACAGCACCAGTACAGAGCAAAGAGTTCTGGGGCCTGGAAGAGGACTCAAGGATTTACTGTGGGGAGTGAAAAGCACATACAGGCTCTAAAACCAGGCCTGGTTCTTAATTCTAGATCTACAGCTCATTGCCTGGGAGACCTTGGAAACTAAACTTGGATTTCATTCTCAGTAGAATGGATCAGAAACACTCACCTCACTAAGCGATCATGAACGCACACACCACAGACTACTACACAGAAAGTGTGCAGTGTAACGGCAGGGATAGAATCAGAATCCACAAGCCTTACTCTAGTTCCTTGTGTTTACAGGAGGCTTCCCCTTCCTGATAAAATAGTGAGGGGGTGGTGGGGGAAGCATACACAGAAGTAAATAACAGATATGGTCCCTGTCCTCAAGAAGCTTCAGTCAGTGTGGAAGAGAATACGCACACACATTAAACAATACCAAAAAGGATCACAGAACAGACTCCTATGTGTGGAATGTGTTCAAGAATTTCTTGTCCTGTTTGGGAGCAGAAATGGATCACTTACTAGCTTGTGACTGCTTTACCTATGGACCTGGATTGCTTCTCATATTCTCTCACGTCTAACTTTTCTGTTCTCTATCCTGAAGCTAGCACAGCAACTTACAAACACCAAACAAAATCTCTGCTCTAGACACTGCTCATGGCCTGGTGGATGTGGGTTATCTTAGTTTCCTGAGGTCTGTTTGTGCCCAGGTCAGTAAGATATGGACAGAGAATGTCACGGCAGTGTCCCTCCATTGTCACCTGGTGATGCACACACAGAAAGGACATGGAAGGAAAGGGGGAAAAGTTACTACAGGCTCTTTGCAGGAGGCAGACTGGAGGCCACATCATAACACCCATCACAGAAGAAAGGCATCCCAGAAGCAGAATTAGTCAAGCAAAGGTGAGAGTCATGTGCGGGACTGGCAAGCAGGCTGGCTCGGCTGAGGAAAAGAACGAAAGCTCAAAAGTGCTGAGGCAGGAAAGAGGGGCTAGAGACCTGGGCTCCAAGGCTGAAACTGGACTCTGAGAACTTTCAAGAGTCACCTTCCATATTTAAGAGTATTAACAATAACCATTACTATGAAGTTTGAAGGCTGCAAGCAACAGTGCTCTGACATTAAAGGAAACTGTTCTATGCTTTATCTCGTCAGTTTTAATATCCTCCTGCGTTCTGGCAAAGGGCCTTACAGAGCACAGCTTCAGTTAAGCACCTGTGAGCTACACGTAACTGGTCTTCTCACAAAAGTCATGATCATATAGGCTTTTCATAACTAAGTCACGAACAAGACACAGGTTAAATCTGTAAGCAGATTTGTTTTCATCAAGATTTACAGAATCAGGAAAGGATTCCTAATCTATAGGGCCTGCTGTAGAATCAGGAAAGGATTACTAATCCATAGGAGACCCTGCAGAATGCTTTCCAAAGGTTTGTTGCTCTCAATTTGAAGGCAGAGTCCATGTCTTCTCGGGCTGTGGTTTTCATGTATCTGGTCTAGGACAGAGCACACAGTAGGTGCTTGGTGAGTGTTTCCTGCAAGGATGTAGTACATGGGCCATGGCATAAGTGGAGAAAGGCAGAGGACCACATGCCAGGAAGCATTCCTGCCAGCTGTGATAGCTTCCTTGATGAGTCTGCACCAGCACAAGTCAGGCATCCTTGCTGTCCATCACTACTTGGTATGGACTCAGAAGTCCGAGACTCTAGCCTCATACAGTCTCCTGATCTGTTACAATACAGACTCAGAGTCCTACGTCTGAGACTGAGGAGTCCGAGACTCTAGCCTCGTACAGTCTGCTGATCTGTCACAAGACCCTGAGCAAGTCATTTGCCTCTTGAGCTATAAAATGAGGGGGTGGACAAGATGATCCACACTATTCTATACTGATTTTAAAAATAAGTATCAGGCTAATTTCAAATCACATAAAAGCTCCTAGGGTTTTTAAGATACTCAAATCACTATCCTAGGCCTTTCTCCTAATCAAGGTATTCTAACCCCAATGGTCAATGACACAGACCTCAGCCACAGCGCTTTTCTGCAGCCCATCAGCAGGGAGGGACAACTACTGAAGCAATGGCAGGCACCTCACGCGGGATCCAGACTGCATCATGGCCCTCACTGGTCATTTTATGAAGAGTAACTACTGGTCCTTTCTAAAACACGATAGCTGAGTGTCTAATAAGCATCATGGTTGAAATGTGTACCAGTAATAAGATATTCACATACAACAACTGCTTCACACTTACCTTCAATGCTATACACAGGCCTTAACACAGTTAAGACTGCCCCCGTTATCACCAAAAAGTACAGTGATGTCTACTGGATAAAGAGCCCATTCTAGGCACTGGGACAGTATCATGGCGGGCTTCTCATCTGATCAGGCATCTGGCCAGGGAAGAGATAAGCCTCCAAGAATGTTCAACTGGAAGGAAACATCATTTAGAAATTTGATCTTACTAAACGATAAGGAACCATAGTCTGTAAGGGTATGGCCAGGCAAGAGGACACAGATAAAGTAAGTCCAAGGAAAGAAACCCTACTTTGCCCCAGCCTAACCTTTGGGACTGCCAATGGAAACCAAAAAGGGGTGGGGACTTATGGGATTTAAAATATTTAAATTTTCTGTTCTTCATATTTTTCCATATGTATTTTAACATCTTCCTGTCGGGGTGGTTCTCTGTGATAGCTCTTCAGAACTGTGGAGATGTCACAGTGTTTTAGGGCTTTCAGGGTCCTATGTGCGGACCCTAGCAGTCATGGTGCAGCATTGGGGCTTGGACAACAGCATGCCCAATTGCACGGTGCATGTTACAGAACAGGTCAGGTGTGTGTAACACCTTACTTGACCTGGAAGCGAGACACTCTTGTCCACAGCGTATGCTCTGTGCGACATAAACAAAGCATTGGTTCAAGTGCACTTGGTGAAAGCAGGGCAAAATCAAGCAGTTGGTAAAACACATCCTTGTTCCCACTTGCAGGTCTCCCAAGAGTCCCTTCGAATTTACCTATACGAGTTTCAGCTTCCCGCTTGCCACTTAGCTTGATAACGACTCAAAAATCATTCCCTTGTTTTCAAGGGCTCTTCTTTCTTGTCTGCTCTGTGTACTACAGGGCAGTATTGACACATGGAATTAATGACAGGGTCTGTAATGAAACAACAATCATGCAAACACCAGTCTGCTCTTTTGATAAAACAGCATGTTAGAGACCTATTCACCTCCTTCTAATTGAGTACTGCATAATAGTTCCGATCCTTTTGTGTAACATATTTTGCCCTATGGTTAGAAAAGGAGAAAAAAGGGGAAACCTGTGCATCACTGCTTCCTTTAATCACCCCTGATTAATTCTCTGCTCTAATGAGGGTGCTGCTAGTTAGCCAGGTTCTGTTACATACTTGTTTTGTTGACTTCTGTTCAATGTATAACAAAACCCAAGACAAGATAATTGGGAACCATTACTTTGGCACAAGGATTCCTGTTCTTAATGTGAGGTTGGCCTGGAAAAAGAGCCCTGACATGTTAAATTAGCCATTTCATATTTGATTCCTTTTCGCCTTTGGAAGATGGGA
>LOJH01025213.1:8729-18832 GCA_001685095.1 Ellobius talpinus
AGGGAGGGAGGGGCAAGGAAGGAAAGGAAGGAAGAAAACTGAACACCAGGGTCCCTTTCTGCCTTCCTGACTGCTAGGGCAACCTGACCAGCTGCCCCAGACACCTGCTGCCTCACTTTCCTTTGTGATGGGCTGCACCCTCCAACTGTGAGCCAGAAAGAATGCTCCCTGGCTTATGTCATTTTTATCAGGGATTTAGTTGTCACAGTAGGAGAAGATCTATGTGGAAGTCAGCACACACACCACGAGTCGGGTAGAATCCACATCTGCCCTGTCCTTAGCTGGAGCCCTGGTTGGCTATGTCTCCTGTAAGGTGATAGGATTTCCCGCCACACCGTCTCGCCATGTGGGAGGGGCCGTGTGGACCCTCTTATGGTCCTCTCAGGCCCTTTCCTATCCCAGGCTCAAATTTTGGTGGATTGTCAAGACAGCCGTACTGATTTGAGGTCCATTCTGCGTGATGTGGGAAATCAAGCCCTCATGCACATACTGAGATAGAGACCCCAAATTTAGAACCCAGCCCCCAGATACCAAGGTACCACATGGCTTTTCTGAGCCAATGCCAGCACCTAGGCTCTTTCAGGCCCATGGCATCAGATTGTCTAACTGTATTCCAGTGGTCATGTGGGGGTCATGCCCCTCTTTCACCCATTCTTAAGGCTATAGAATCCCATACTCACTTTACCACATTCAATTCGGTTCTCAGATTATTTCCCGTATACCAGAATGTTGCCACGAGCTGTCATAGAAACCTGTAGGCAGAGCCAAAACCTACGAGCATTCGTGGGTGACTACTGGATATGGAGTCATTGGGTGACACACCCATGTGTCAGTTTCTCTGGTCACTTGGTGTCTGCTTGTCCTCACACAGAGAAAAATTCTCACACAATAATAAAAATCTCATTTCTTCAAGAAAAGCATGACTCCAAAGAAAGCCAACAAGGCATGCTGGTGTGGGCAAGCTCCCCACCTCCCCAAATAGCATTTGTAGCTGGGGCCAAGCAGAAGTGGGTTCTCTGATAGGCTCTGAAGCTTTCTGAGTCCCACCCACATCCATGGAATTAGAATCTTCATGGGTAGAGATGATGAAGGTGAAATGTTTCAAAGTCCCCAAATGATGCTGAATTCAATCTGGCTCCTCAGGATAGTGGACCTAAGATTTGATATATAGGTTTAGGTAGCAGAGAGACCTGATTTCTTATTTAAACCTGAGTAAGTGGCTCACACTTTGCCTCCATTTCCTAGTCTTTTAAATGGGTCTAATCCCACATTCTATTGAGCATGGGCCCCTCCTCTACCATGTCCGCTTCATTGTCTGCCTGCTCACAACTCATATGGAAGCCCTCAGAGATACCAGCAAAGTGACTTTCCCAGGGGTTGGGGAATTGACCTTGACCACTCAGCTAATGACAGGGAAAAGTGTCAGCAGGAAAGATGGCGAGAACTAGGGGAGAATTATAGCTGTTTCCTAGCAATGTCTCTCTCCTTCTGACTTGCCTGAGAGGGGGGAGCGGAAGGGAGCTACAGTTAGGACCGTAGGAGAGAGTTGACACTGCCAGGCCTCTGTGCTGTGTGGCTGGGCCTGCTCAATGCATCATGTCAACAGTGTCCACTTATGAGTCAGCTGTGTCGTAGCTAAATGAGAGCCCAGCCTTTCTGGTCTTGCCTCTGCCCTCCTCTACGGCAGACTCTAGGCCCGTGGGTTTCCATCGTCCTTCAGACTTAACCTTGAGCGGGGATTCTCAGAATCTAGCTCTCAGGACCTCTTTAGACTTTTGAGAATTACTCAGGAATGCCCTGCCAAAGGAACTGTATGATACTTACCATTTGGAGAGAGGAAATGGACAATGTCTAAGGCCCATGTGCACATCTCAGCTGCTGGAGTGAGGCTGTTATCATATCCATGTAGCTCCTAGGAAACTCCACCTACACTCCTGAGATCATAAGGGCAAAAGAAGAAATATAACGTGTTATCATTTTAAACGGCTTTGATGTTGTGGATGCTGGAAGAGATCTTGGCGATTCCTGGGGTCTCTGAGATACATGGACCCCTGGAGCTTGTGTACATAGAGCATGTTCCACTCAGTTTTCCTGTTACTGGATGGAAGAAGAATCTTACGGCTCAGATAGAATAGAAATGAGCCCGAGCTGGGCTGGAGAGATGGCTCAGTTCCTGAGAGCAGCCACATCACAGCTCACAGTCAAATGCAATTCCAGGTCCAGGATATCTGATGCCTTCTTCTGACATCACAGGTACCAGGCACACATGTAGTGTGCAGACAGACATGACGGCAAGATGCCCATATACACAAAATAAAAATAATTTTATGAGGCATGTGGATGTGGATGAGCCCAAGCAACATACCATAAATAAAAAAGGCAAAGCTTCACTGGAACCTCAGCTGAAGACGCAGGGTACTGGAAACAGTCAGTTGTTCACCAGTCAAAGGATTTAGTGACTATTGATTTTCTACAGTGGGCTAAAGTTTGATAATTGTCCATCGGTCATGGGCACAGTTTCAAAAGGCCTTTTTCCGTGCCATGTGCAAGCAGCCTGCCCTAGAGGTTTGCAAGCCAACGGGTGGTTACCTAACCCAGGAGCTGCCAAGTCCTCCTCAGAGCTGGCGTCATCATCCTGCATAAACATCCTGGCCTTATGGCTGACTCCTCCTCAGCGCTGGCATTGCACCATCATCCTGCATAAACATCCTGGCCTTATGGCTGACTCCTCCTCAGCGCTGGCGTCGCACCATCATCCTGCATAAACATCCTGGCCTTATGGCGGGCCTTCTGATAAAGCTGAGAGAACTATAGGCTAGAGTCAGCAAGAAAACCCAAGAGCAGAAGGAACACGCTTGCCCTCCATCAGGAGACAGGTCAAGTTCACCTTGTGTTCCAGTCCTGGGAAAAACATTTCTGCACTGGTAAAACGTGGCTGTGCGTGAACTGAATAGAGTCAGCAAAGTGGAGCAGGCGCGACCTTGAGCTAGAGAGGCCTCCTCGCTCATCCCACCATCACCCATTAGGTAACTATGTATTCCTATACAGCCCCCATGTTTAGCAAAGGCAGTCTTTACGTTTCTTCAAAGGAACCGAGGCAGCCATTTTCCTGACACACATCAGCATGTTGTCTCTAGGGAAGCTGACCACGCACTGTTCCATGATGGGAGGCCCCCAACTGATCGCGAATGCCATGACTCTGCTCTGACAGTCTGATGTCCAGGTTAACATGGAGGCTACTGCAGGAATTGTATGAGGCAAAGTCTCTTCCTTACCAATCCCCCTTGCCTTTGCTTGTCATGTTTGTATCATCTCAAACCCCATTATTTCTGCTCGATCTACTCAGAAGGGTCTCTTAGTCTATAACATTCTGGCCTTGAAGCCTAAACTGGTCACAGTGGCATACATTGTGTATTGTGTGGGGTACGCACGTATGTATGGGTGTGTGCATTCACCCATATAGGTGCATGTGGAGGCCTGAAGTCCATGTGGGATGTCTGCCTCACTCACTTCTCTATCTTATTTTATTTTATGTATACTAATGTTTTGCCTGCATTGATGTCTATGTATTGCATGTATGCCTGGTGCCTTTGAAGGCCAGAAGAGGCTGTTGGAGGTCCTAGAACTGAATTCACTGATGGTTATGAGCTGTGATGTGGGTCCTCTGGAAGAGGAGCTAGTGCTCTTAACTGCTGAGCCGTGTCTTCTCCATCCCGTCTTTATTTTTTGAGACAGGTTCTCTCACTGAACTTGGAGCTCACCATTTTGGTGGCTCCATGACATCTCAGTGCAAGGGAATGCCAGTTGTTGAAAATGCCTGTCTGTCGCCCTTCCCAACAGTATATAAGCAGAGCTGACACAGGATATAATTGGTTGCACGTCAGATGCAACAACCCATGCTGCACATCCTGCAGGAGCGATCGTGTTCTGAAGGCGTCTTGAAGCCTCGTAATGAGCTGTGGGTTGTATTCTTACAGTTGAGCAAACGGAAGCCTGATTTATGATGATTAAAATTTGTTTCTAGCATGTGTTTTTCTCCACATTCCCCGCCCAGTGCAAAGTGTGTGTCTGTTGTACCACCCATTTGCAAATTGCTTTCCAAAACCATTGTCTCCTGATCAATTCAGGGGAGACACCACGATGGGAGGCAACCCAGCTCTCCATATTCCACAAATGTAAATGTGACATTTTAGTCTTTGAGGGGCGGATCCTTTGCGGCCCTCGAGTACAGTCAACAGTTCTGTGCCGCATCTTTAATATCTTTAAAATGGCTTATATTCATTTGAAGATTTCACAAGCAAACAGGAACGTAGCAATAAAGGGCAGAGATTTTTAAGTGACATCCTACCCAGCTCTCCACATCCAGGCAAAGAGATCATCCGCACACGAAGGGCCCTGTTAGCTCAGATCCTGCTCTGACATATGTGTGCATCAATAATGAATGAATAAATTGATTCATCCTCTGTCTTGCTGAGTAGCTCTCTGGGAGACCCCACCTGTGGTTCTTGTTTACCCAAAGATCACTTTGAAGGCAGAACACACTGTAGACCCAAGTAACGGCCTTTTGCTTAGCACTGCCATGTGATCCTTAGCTCTGAGCTGTAGGATGGGAGCCTCTCGTCCTGCCATAGACGAGCAGGTGTCACCTGAAAGAAGATTCAGGGGGAAGCCTGGGTTCTACTGTTGCCCTGCGCTCACAGCTGGGTGACCACTAAGGCAAGGCTCTCATTACCCTGACTTCCAGTCATCTGGCCATCGTCTCTCAGCAGCTGGTCTTCTGGACTTGAGGTTGATAGTGGCCAGTCCTGTCCACTGTGTTACACACTGAGACTCATGAAGGAGTGGATGAGTTCACCGCAGGGATTCTCTGTGGTCCTAGAATGGAGCTCTTGCTTCTCTCGTTGCTATGACAAAATACCCGATAGAGGCAGCTGGGTTTCAGGGTTTAAGGATGGGTAGTCCATCACAGAGGAGGCATGGCAGTGAGACTGTGGTAGCTGGCCACACTGCATCCATAGTCAGGAGACAGAGAGGGAACAGAAAGTGGGCCTGCTATAGAAAGAACTCTGAGCTCTACCCCAAGTGACCTACTTTCCCCATAGAAGCTTCAACTCCTCAATGCTCCTCAACTCTTCCTAAACATCAACACCAATGGGGCATCAAGTGTTCAAACATACAAACCTATGGGGACATTTCATATTTGAGTCACAAGAAACAGGAAGTTTCTTGTAAGAAATGCCATCTTCAGAGGTCCATTTCTTTGCTGATGCATTAGGCTCACAGTAACAAATTTTAGCCAGAGCTGGGAGAGGCCTCAGTGAGTAAGAGTGTTTGTTGTACAAGCATGTGGACCTGCATTCAGTTCCCCACTACTCACATAAAATGACTGGATGGCCTCCTGGCCACGTGGGCCTGCCGTGCCAGTATTGGAGTGTAGGACAGGAATGTGGGAGCTTGCTTCGAATTCAGTGAGAGACTCTCAAGAGAATAACAGGGAGATTGATAGAGCCTGATGTCATCTCCTGTCCTCCACATACATGCATGGGAACACACATGTGTGTACCATATTCAAACACAAAAGTACATGCACGCACATGCACTTACACACATTGGCCAATCACTGCGTGTTTACATGAAGTTGAGCTTAATAGATAAGGATTTGGAAATCAAACCTGCTACTTAGGTACAACCTGAGTTCCAGCTGGAGACTGGCTAGTTTTCTGGGCATTTGTCACAATGCAGTTGGAGTTCAGCTCTTGTCTTCCCTCCTCTTGTTTGTGTCTACGTGCTTGCCCTTTGTGCTGCTTGTCACCACATGCACATATGAGGATGCTCTAATAGGACCTCTTTCCCTGTGTCTCATCTCTAGTAGGAATCCCATAAGGATCTGGAGACAGCCATGGACCTTCCTCCTTCTGCAGTGGCAGAGGTCACATGACTTTCCTCTCCTTAGTAAGCCTGTAGTGCCAGCCCCCACCCAGTCACCTGCTTGTTCTCTGGGCATGAAGAGATGAGGTTGAGCATTCAGAACCTCCCGTGATTCTGCCTTTTCATCCAGTGTAGACCCCACCTGCTGTCTTATGGTTCACTGGTCATTCATTTATTTTTAAAGATTGTATTTTTAATTGTTCATATATATGTAGATATGTGCAGATGAGCACAGTGCCCATGGAGGCCAGAAGAGGGTGTCAGATCCTTTAGGGCTGGAGTTAGAGATGGCTGTGGGCTACCTGATGTGGGTGCTGGGGACCACACTTGAGCCCTCTGTGAGAGAAGTGCACTCTCTTAACTGCTAAGCCATCTCTCCAACTTCTTACTTGCCATTCTTTTCTTTGTTGTTTCTGTCACACTCTGTAGAACAGGCAAGCCTCGAACTCACAGAGATCTGCCTGCCTCACAAGCGATGGGATTAAAGGCACAATACCTGGCTTTATTGGTCATTCTTAATGTGGTGCTTTTCCTTGCCCTCCTGAGTCCAAACTGTCTCTGCCCTGGCATGCATCTAGGGGGTTAGAGGTCACATGCCCTCATAGAAACAAGGAAAGGGTCTCAGTTCAGAATTTGCTGCAGTAAGGACATTGGTTACTGTAACAAAAAGTCCCACCAAGCAGAGGAGGCTTCAGCGTAGAGAAAAGAGGGGGCTAAAAGTGAGCACTGAGGAAGTTGTAGAAGTGACACACAGCAGGGACATATATGATGGATTAGGCTTTCTTCCTTGAGACCAAAGCTAGAAGCTAGGGTACAATTAAGGAAACAATAAGTTTAGACTGGTTGCTACAGGGATTATTGTGTGGTCTACTGAGATGGTCACTGAATGGTAGATTACTTGGGATTGTAACTGTGGGTGGTAGATGCCTGGAATGGTCACTGCGGGCAGTAGGGTGACCTGAGATTGTCACCATGTGTTTAGGTTCTTGGATTCCCCACCAAAAGAAAAAGATCAAACAACCAGAATAATCCAATGCCATGCAGAATGCCAGCCTGGGTGAACAGAAGAGATAAAATGCCTACAAAAATCCAAAGAATCATATGCAATATATTGCTTCATTTTAAAACATGATTAGGTAATGCAAATTATACACGATAACCATAAATTTAAACAATTACACACAAAGCAGGATACATTTATTATTTAACTGCTGAAGTTTATATTTAGAAATTGCTTTTGGTGGGTGACAGCATTCCCAGCTGCAGTGGGCTCACCTTGCCTGCTGTGGTGGTTGCTGTGGACTGTAAACAGCCATTTCGGTTCTGTTAGTGACAGGAAGTGGTTCAAGCAATGAGCAGCTCTTCTGCTCTGCTCCACGCTGGTGATTTCACCATTTGCCTTTGCAGGTGCTGTCTTCTTGGCTGATGTCACCCTAGACCTTTTCTGTTCTTGATTCTTTAGTTTATTAAAACACTGACTCTCGTGGGGTCAGTCTCTCCTCTGCGCCCCCCTGGTTTCACACATTTGTCTGTGTGCACCTGACCTCATTATTCCCCTCCAGCTCAGGTCTCTCTCCTCTATACACTTTCCCCTGGTACCCCTCAAAGACTAAGCGGACCCTGGCTGAATTGCTTTTGCAGTCCCACATCCCCAGCACAGGCTCAGATACTTATTAATCAATGAACATAGCATTGGCGTTTTAGCAACTTAGTTCTGGGAGAACTGCTGTTTTCCCCTTACTGGTTTTTGAGGCCCTCTAGCCACTGGATTGGTCCAGTTTACATTACTATACCAAAATGCCAGCCAGAAACTATTTACTGAATCAGTGAAGAGGGCTGGAGGGACGACTTGGTCTGTAAAGCACTTGCCTCACAAGCCTGAGTTTGGACCTAGAGAACTCCTGGAAAAAGCAAGATGTGGGGGTTCACACCTGTGATTCCAGTGATGACGAGACGGGAGGTGGAGTCGGTAGATCCCTGGAGGCTCACAGGACAGCTAGCCTGTATGGCAGTGTTCCAGGCCAATGAGAGACCCTGTCACAAACAAAAGGTGAAAGGCACTGTCCAAGTGTCAACACCAGAGACCTTTGACCTTCACATGCATTCTGTGCAAGTATATACCATGCCCACATGTGCACTTACAGACAGTATATGCGAAGGCATGCGCACGCGCGCGCGCGCGCGCGCGCGCACACACACACACACACACACACACGAGAGAGAAGAGGCATTGCATTTGTTTCCACAAGGCTCCTGGGGTGTGTCTCCCCACGGCAGGAGTATGTGTGTATTGTGTGCACATCTTTATGTGTCCTTAGTCCCTCTCCCTGTCAGGCCACCCAGATTCAATCATGGGGGCTCAGGAATATTCTAGATTAACAACCAGATAGAATTTAGAGTTAGCTAGGAGAAAAACTTCTGGCCATGTCTGGAGATTCCAGAGAGGATTAAGTGAGGTGGGCAGCACCATCCCATGATCTGGGATCCAGGACTGAGTGGAAAGATGGAAGACACTGAGCACTAACAACTCTCTTGGCTTGCTGACTGTGCGTGAGATGTGGCCAGCTTCCTCATCCTGCCGCTACCATGTCTTCCCACCAGAATGGATGGTGTCCCCTCTTGAACTTGAACTGAAACAAAGCCCCTCCCTTCTCTTGAGTAGTTTGTGCTAGACATTTTGTCACAGAAACAAGACAAGTAACTCAGCGGATCTCTGTCCCAATAACCCAAGGTGATCTAAACAGGTCCCAAAGGCCCCTTCATCAGCACAGTTGGATACATTTCTGCTCTCAGTCCTGTCAACAGAAGGGGTTCTATTCAGACTATAGCACCCACTGGTCCTTTGTGTCTGGGACAGGGTCAGTTTGAGCTCTCTGTGGGCGGCTCTTGGATGTTAGAATGTCAGAGTCCTCTCAAATGAGCCCCTGATGTCACAAAGTCCAGAGTGACAAGGGCACTCAGTAAAGGTAAATCCTTCCCTTGGGCTGCCCTAACTTCTGATTTTAAGAAAAATTGCTGGGCCCAGGAGTCCGAAAGCCTTGATTTGTATTTCATTTCCCCTTAACCTGCTAGGCCATTTGGGGCACCCTTTTCATGTAAAACCATGGGTCACAAACCAGTGACCTTTAAGTGCTCTTGGTGCTTTGGTGTTCTTTCTTCAAAGCTTGAATTTTAATGCTTTTCAAACAAATATCCCCCATGGGTCTCTTTCCTCACCAACAGAGAGCTGAGTCTATGGAAACCTCTGTGTTTTCTAATACTTCTCAACTAGGGTTAACCTACCTTGAGTCTACATGAGGTTACAGTGTTGGGAAGGTCAGTCTGAGTTTCTTTTCCTCACATTGTCCTTGTGACTCCTGAAGGCTTTTGGATGTGGCACCTATGGATGGGTGGGCAGAGCAAAACCCTTCATGCTCTGGTGTCCCGTGAATCTACTGGTAGGGTGAATTTCTGAGTTACACGGGTCCGGACCCACCATAGCTGCATCACTTGGAGTTAGACCCACCTTTGGCCTCCAACCCCAGAGTTACCAGCTTCCCCTCTGCAGTCACAGGGCCACCCAGCACTGGCAAAGTCACCATCAGCAAAACTGGGAAAGGTCAGCATTCAGAAGTTATCTTACTGCCTGCCCTGATGCTGACCGAGTAGATCTTTAAAATTACTGCACAAAACTATTGTTCCCTATTAGTGCTTTGGATATGTTCTAGAATTGCCAGAAAAAAACAGCCCAGCTAAGCATCCTAAAGAGAATAAAATGCCCCATTTGGTCTGAGACACTGGAGCTTCTTGGCTGGAAGCTTCCTCCCCATGTGACACCCATGTCCTAATGAGAGCCTGGATAATTCCCTTCCTGAACTCATTTCAACCAAACAGCACTGTGTCGCTGATAGTGATAGTTTTTCCTTCTAGACGTAACTTTATATTTGTAGATGATCACAATGAAGCATGCAGAGGGGACTGGAGAGATAGCTCCATGGTTAAGAGCATCTGATGCTCTCCTGCTCTTGCCCAGGATCTGGTTCGGTTCTCAGGACCCACATGGAGTGGCTCACAACTGCCTGTATGTAATGCCAGCTCCAGGGGACTCAGCACCACCATCCTCCAGGGCACCTGCACTCATGTGCACATACACACATACACACACACACAGAGAGAGAGAGAGAGAGAGAGAGAGA
>LOJH01025215.1:7501-18831 GCA_001685095.1 Ellobius talpinus
AGAGACAGAGACAGAGACAGACAGACAGACAGACAGAGGGGGGAGGGAGGGAAGAAGGGAGGGAGAGAGAGAGAGAGAGAGAGAGAGAGAAGGGACCCCAAGAGAATGACTGTTTGATGGACATCATGATGCCATATACATCATACATTTTGTATCGTAACAGATCTATATTTACATGCAGTTTTATAATACCAGTAGGAAAATGATGGTAGTTAAAGCTCAACTGGAAATAAACATAAGGCAGGCAACCCTAACAGAGGGTACATTCTACTGCATGCTCTCACCTTCAACATTGCTTTTAGAGTCGATTTGGGTGACTGGGACCTAAACTACTAAGAGGAAAATTCTAGAAATGTGAAAGTTTCAAATTGCAGAGAAAATATGCTGATTAATAAATCACTTAACCTTCTTTCCTACTTTCCAGCAGCCAGCTGATTCAATGTATTCTGCTGGAATAATAATAATATAATGGACAGGTATCAAGGAATAATTAAAAATACACAGTATAAGTTGAAATCAAGCATGGTGGTGTCTCCAGAAGTACTACTTTTTCTCAGGATTGCTCTGGATATTTTTTTTGGTCTTTTGTGCTTCCACATAAATATTAAGATTGTATACACTGTCTTTGGTAAGATGGTCATTTTCTTAATATTGATTCTTCCTATCCATGATCATGGGTGACCTTTCCATCTTCTACTGTCTTTTTAAACCTTTTTCTACATTACTAACTCAAATAAAAAGTCTATATGTACAAAGATGGAGGCAAACTATGATGTAGATTAAGAATTTGAAACATAGTAAGTTTAGGAGACCTAAATATTTATTGGAAGTTTTCATATCCTTTTCTGTTTCACTGTATCTTTATTGTATGAAATTTAAGGCCAGCACAACTTCTGTTCATTTAACACATACATTATTAATACAAGATTGAGTCTGCTAAATCTTTCCCACAACAACAGACATAGCTTTGTGTGGTATGTCATCTTACTTTCTAAAGAAGGACCTTTCTTGTTTTGACAGACACTATTTTTTTATATTGATCTTACCTGTGTCAAATAACATATGATAGTTATTAAACATAAAATATATCAATCCAGATGTTAACCTCCATTTATTTGTCACAAGAATTATAATGTTAATGGAACAAATGAACTGGGTAAAAATATACACAGAGAAAAAAATTGAAACTTTATGTGAAGCCATATTAAGACAAGGTCTAATGTAACCCAGGCTTGTCTCAAATTAGGCACGCAGTCAAGTATAACCTCGAACCCCTGGTTTCCTAGCCTCCTTTTCACCTTCTGGGCCTATAGATTTGTGTCTGCTTCCTCAGTATTATATGGTTTGGGGGGCTTAGACATAGGGCATCTTGCATGCAATGCTCTACTAAGTGAACCACATCACAAACTAAACATAATGTAATGATTTTCTTTCCCATATTCCTTTGCTCCTATTAGACAATTTCCCTCAGTACAACCAATTAAAATTCTCTTATATATGGTAATAAGTAGGTGCATTACCATTCTTATAGTAAATAAGTAAATAATAGTTATTAATAAATGTTAAATATATTTTCATCTAGCAATATACATCAGAGGCTATTTTCTATGATTTAACCAAGATTGTCTTCCTTTTTTTATTGGCGTCCACGAATTTCACTGATATAAATGTGTGTCATTTATTTAATTAGTCTCCTACCAATAGGAACTTAGATCATGCAATCTTTTACTGTTACAAATAATACTGCACTGAGTAATTTGAGGAAATACATCAATTCACAGGTATGCAATTATCTCTGCAGGATATATTCCTAGAAGTTAAATTACTAGGTCAAAAGACACAAAAAGTACTTGTAATTTTCATAAATACTGCCAAATTGCCTCCACAGAGGTGATGTCATTATAAACCATAGGAAACACTCAGGAGAAATAAAGAAGATTTACACACACACACACACACACACACACACACACAAAAAAAAACCCAGAGAAACACTGCTGAGGGATAGACAGAAAAGGGAGTAGATTTATTAATTCCCTGCATGGTGTTCTTGCCAAAAAATGAAAGTTCAGATTATTAAACATCATTAGGCTATAATAAGAAAGGAAAAACTCACAGGACAAGTGGCCCAGGTCCAGCAAACAACATGCAGAAATAACTGGTTGAGGAAGAGAGAAAAATGATTTTAATGAGATCCCAGAGGTATCAATAAAGCTTAATGTCCAGGCTTTATCTGTATTTTTTTAAACAAACCCTAAAATTCATTAATGGTGATTATGAGAGAGCTGAAGAAGATTAGAAAAGATGCAAACGGATATTGTACTTTGATATCAGAATATTCAACACTATAAATATGTCTTATTAGCCTTATAGTTTGATAGTTAACACAATTTCAGTAAAATAACAACAAATTACAAAAGTTAATTCTGAAATTCATAAAAAGCCAATTAAAATGTAAGCATAAGAAAAAATATAGAACAAAGTGGCTTAAGATACAACTTAATACATGACAGAAGTTAGTATTTAAAATTAGTATTTATGACGGGTGATGGTGGCACACGCCTTAATCCCAGCACTTGGGAGGCAGAGGCAGGAGGTTCTCTGTGAGTTCAAGGCCAGCCAGGTCTATAAGAGCTAGTTTCAAGACAAGCTCCAAAGACACAGAGAAAGCCTGTCTCAAAAAAAATAGATTATTTAGTTAGTGATTAGCTGATATTTAGATAACAGGATATCTGGCTGGGGTGTGGTCAGGTTAGCAGAGTGTCTGGCATGAGAGATGCACTAAGTTTGTGATCCCAGCATTACATAGAATTGGGCACGGTTGCATATGCCTATAATCCTAACAGTTGTGAAGTAGAGGAAAGAAGATCAAGGGTTCAAGGCTATCCTCAGTTATATGGCTAGTTTGATGGTGCCAATGGTTGTTATCATTAAGCCATGCAGATTCAAATAGGAATGTAATTTCACTCTCTTAATGTAATTACAGCAAGTCAAGGAATTTTAAAGTATGGCCTGTCACCAAGTTCAAGGTTCGGTCATCAACTCACAAAAGTATTTCTTAGCAGTCACAAAGAAAGTGTGATATTTCCCAATTCAGACATGTGGAAGACCAGAGAGTCTGCGTTTTAATAATAGCAGATAGTGTAGTAAATATTGCTGTCCTCTGTGAATGCAGATGTAGGACCTTTCAAAGACAGTTTTCTCCTTGGTTGTGGCTGGGTTTTTGTCATTCTTCACTTCTTTATCCTTTAAAATGTATGGCATTTTAAAACTCTTCATGTGTAGTTATTTTTCCCCTAATAAAGCTACAGACAGCAAAACAGATCTTCTGGGGGTGGAGAGAGTTATTTTAAGATTTAAATCCTACTATGATTAGATCGTGAGTATATGATCTCTATGGGTCATTAATTTCACTAATGTGAGGCAAAAGTGTTAAATTAAATGGCTTCCACGAGAGCATAACTTACTCAGAATGACATGCTGTACAATGTTTTTATAACCTATTGTTTAAAAAGGGAGTCTGTAAAGCTATTTCTCTAGATCAGCATTTTCTCAGTGGTCTGGCAATTTTGGTGTTGGGATTTCATTAGCAGGTGTTAAAAAGCATTTTAGGGACAACATCCTCAATGTCTTGAGTCTGAAATTCTACACATTGGACACATTCCCTATACTTCTACAGAATATTTCAAGGGATGGATAAATAATAAGACAAGTAGGTAGGATACAGAGTAGAGTCTGCCTGGCTGAAACAGTTTGTGGAGAAGAATGGGAAGGAGACCTTTGGCCGCTACTTAGAGCAAGGCACTTCATAAGCCAGCTCATCTACTCCTTTTCACCTCCACATATGTGGTTGTCACCCTTGTTCCCAGATGACTTCTTTTTTATTTTAAAAACTGCTTGGCCCATTAGCTCTAGCTTATTTTTTTATTAATTTATTTATTAAAAATTTCCACCTCCTCCTAGCCTCCCATTTCCCTCCCCCTCCCCCTCTCTCTCCAGTCCTAAGAGAATTCAGGGTGCCCTGCCCTGTGGAAAGTCCAAGACCACCTCCTAAGGACTCTCCAGATGACTCTTGATTGCTACTACTCTGAAGGGTGCGACCCCCATGAGGATAAGAACCAGCCTGTCTGACTCAGGGAGCTCTGTGTATAACTACTTCTGGTCCTGAACCTGCATTCGGTATTTGATGAGTAAGTGATGGGTGTAGAAAATTACTTATGTGTGAGCCAGAGGAGACTCAGAGACTTGGAATGGGCTGTCTGGGACTACATCACTTCTAAGAATCAGAAGAGAGTCAGTTGGGTCTGGTTCTTAAGCGTGGGCCACTTACCCTCGATATCCCATGCCCCTCTCTTTTGTGGACATTCAACCTGTCTGTAAAAAGACTTCTATTCCTGTTGCTTATTAAACTCCCAAGCCTACAGAAACCTCTATAATAAAACTTTTTTAGGAAAAAAAAGTATAATTGAAATGTGATCAGTACCCCAAAGAAGTGGATTCAGTGGCGTGGAGACAGTGAATAAGTATAAAGAATGAGTGGGGATTTTCCACACAAAGATGAGGAAGCTATTACCAAATCTCTGAGTTTTAAAAGAATGGTCCAAGGAGGAAGATGAAGAAGAAATCTCCAGAATCCTGGGGTTAGAGGCCTGAATTTACAACTGCGATTGCCAAGGAAGCTGTAGGCCATTTGTTTCAGAAGCAGAGAGATTGACAAGGTAGAATGGGGAAAGTGGGCAGAGAAGGTGTGAATGCCGAAGTAGGGTGTTCAGATGCATGGGCAAGGGAGATTCATAGGTTCAGCAAAGGAAGTTCTTTTGAGCAGGAACAGGTGGATATAGCTAAAGGAAGGAAAGGACAATTAAGAGGAGAATTTCATTGTTTGCCCATGTAAGACAGGAAAACATAGTGTTATTTCTACTAGTGAAAGCTCAGGAGAGGGGGCACATTGGTTATAGGCATTGTAGCAGTGTTAGCAAGAAGAGAAATTAGGAGTTGGGACAGCGAATAAGCAGATATGTTGGCTCTACATAAAAATAGAGGTGTTGCACTGGTAGAAACTGGAGCAAAGGTGAAGTTCATGGGAGCAGAGACGACCACGGTTTCCCAATGGATCTTGGAGGAAGTGCTGTAAAACCTGCCTTAAGAACATTTTCCCCCATCAACATTCTCTTCACACATAAGTATGAAACTAGGTATTTCTGCTTAACCATATGGAATATGTAAAGCACAGACCCTTGCCAAGGCCGTGTTTCTTGTCTTTGGTTAGAATAAGACTGGAAAACATATTGTACAAGTAATGGATTTTGCAAAACAACTTATTACAGATTGAAAACCTTCTTCTGTGTTCCCACTTGTGTTGCAAATTTATTCCCTTAAATTCATTTCGTGTTCTGAATGCCAGTGAGGAATTTAGTAGATGGCTGAGCTGCACCCTAGAAGTGGGTTTCCAACTGTAATTTAATTAGAAAGGTCCTAACTAAGTTTCACTGCTTAGATGTAATCAACGCAACGAAAGTTTGAAGAAGACGTTATTGAGTGTGCCATCGCAGTTTATAAGCAGTGAAGGTGATCATTTGTGCAACAGAAATCACTCTAATGTTTTAGGAAATTAACATACAGGTAGAAAGTGCAGGAATTAGAGGGTTAATGCAGAATGAGTAATCATGACTGAGAGATACCATACTAAAGAATGCAGAAGTCAAGAAATAAAGCTATTTCCCACAAGCCCTCATGGTCCCACAAGCATCAAATCCACAAGGCTGATATGGCTGAAAGTTTTTAGCTTAATAAATTTCAAGCTGCAACTGGAATCTGATATAACTGCAGATTCCGTTTTTATTAACAATGACTATAAAGGCATTAAATAGAAGACAAAGAAAGGCTGAAACAACTGAAATTGCTGTCATTGGATGCTTCAAGCCTCACAGCATTTTTAACGCAGCTTCTACCGCAACAACGGATAAACATAAAATGAAGCCAGTGATCCCAAAAACATCAAGTCTATTATTCAAAGGTCTGAAGTCATAGCCAGTGGAAAAATGTGACACCAGGGCAAATCATATGAGATTCAGTTTTCTGCAAGCCACGCTAGGTGGTAGAAGGTTCCTGTACAAAGAGCTCATATGCCCTAACTGTATACCAGAAACAGTTGTTTAAGTGTTAAATCTTGTTCAACTACAGGTGTGTATGCTATTTGCCTCCAGGTGGATAAGATTCCAGAGCTGATGCAAAACCACCCATCATGTAAAGCATAGTCATCTGTAATTACCCTCCTAGAATGTGAAGTTGTTGAGTTTCACCCTAATACCTTCCCAAACTGAAATTTGCTGCATTGTCACGAGAAAGCATCAAAAATGCCACTGCCTCAAGGGCCCATAATGTTGAACTCATTGCTATTCAAGGTGAACCTCAATGCACATGTGAAAAGTCCAAACGAAAAACAATTCAGAGCATTTATATTATCTGGTCTTGGTCACATCAATTCGGGGGGATGCTCCACCTAAAGGATCTCAGAGATGAAGATTTGTGAATACAGTGCCATCTCTCCCTCTCCTTAGCTGTGGAAAACCCTGTCAAAAACTCATACTTTAAAACCAAGACAGCATGCTTGACCTAGAAACATCCTATGAGATGCTTGGAAGTTACACCTGTTCTCCAAAAGTTATACCTTTCCTTTCCTGGTGCCAGAACAGGTCAATGATGCTCAGCATTCCACACCCAGGTTGGCACCTTTTGTCCTGACCGGATCCAGCTGGCAGCTGCCCCTGTCTTACCAGAGCCATTCCAATCTTAGTCAGACCTAATTTATGGCACCACACAGAGGAAGTGATGAGTTCACCCAGCTGGACCACAGAGATGTGAATGCAGCAAGGCTAATTGAATACTTTCAGTGAAGCAGAATATTGACAATTCTAAAACAATCCCAAGATTAAAGTTAGTTTGAAGGAAATAAAGCTTATTTCCCAATTGTCATCTCTAAGTGTCCCTTTGTTGAGGTAAAGACACTACATGTATACAGAGTATCCCAAGGAGGCAATGAGGATTTGATGCTTCAAGGTTATGTCTGACACAGTTGCACTTTTGATATCACTAGAGTCAGAGTTACCATCCTTGCTTCAAATAGTATTCTTAGCCCCTTCTACCTAGCCAACCTTTGCTTTTTTCTTTGTAAACTTATCTTATTGAAGGTGGCCCTCAACAATTCATATCCTTTTGAAACTATCATGCTTGGTGCAATGCTTTGGCTAGTAGATTCTAAACAAATGTTTGTTGAATGAAGGGGAGGAGAAATGGCAATTGTGGAATATGAATAATTTGAGGGTATGAATAATGAGAACGTTGCATTAAGAATGAGAAGATAGGGACTCGAATTGTAACTCCACTGTAAATAGCTTGTGTTACCTTTAAAACCTTTTACTGTTATTGGAAACTCCAACTACTTGGCTCTTATGAAAATGAAATAGTTAAGCCTAGATGTTTCTGAAGTGATAAAATGGGATATAACAGCTAACCTAATCCTAATCCTAACTCTAACCTTTCTACAAACCACTAAAATAGGTGGCATCTTCATCCAGTGTCAAGTCTGAGCCATAAACATGGCTCTTAATCTCCTCAAAAACCTTCTGCTTTTTCACCATTGTTTTCCTGGGTGTAGGAATTGAGTCCAGGGCATCACATGGATGCTCAGCAACAAGCACCCTGCTATTGCTGCACCCTCACCCCTACTCTAAGTCTTAAACTTCTTTTATAAAGCACCATCACAATATAAAAATCTGTCATGCCTTTTTATTTATTTAAATTATTTCCTGTCTAAGAATAATTTTAGGCTAAAAAGAAGTAGAAAGAAGTATAGAGTTCCCGTGAGGCTGTTCTTGCTTCGCCAAGCATTAACATCTTCTAACTCATGCAAAATTCTCAAAAATCAGAAACCTTCTATTGGCATAATAATATAATTAATCTACCCACTCGATTAATCTACCCACTTTATTCCAATTTCACAAGTTTCAGACGAATGTCTTTGTTTCCTGGCTCTGGATTCTGTCCAGGATCTAACACTATATTTAGCTCATGCTGCTAGTATTCTTCAGCCTATGAAAAGGTTATCTTATTGATAGTTTAAGATTATATAAATGTCCTTTCTTATCTCAATTTTGACCAATAATTCTGAGGTCCATTTATAGCTCATTCCAAAAAAATAGTAACATAATATTTTCCAAACTGTGATGTTTCTAGTTTTGTTATATTTCTATGTTGACCTAAAAGAAATAGGTTATCTTTATGTGTTCATGATTGCATTAGTTTAGATGCATTTTATTTCATTATATGGGTACTAACACACTGCTATAATTCCTTTTCAAGTTATACAAAACTTGGCTTTTGCCTCAATGTCTTGCAGGAAATCAATCATCCAAAGAAATGCTTGTTTAAAGATGTAGCATGGCACAGCACCTTGGAAATGAAGGCATGAATCAGATGGAGCAGGACCAGAAGGCCAAGTGTGGTGGTTGGAAAGAAGATAGCCCCTCCCCCAAAGGAGTAGCCCTATTAGGAGGTATGGCTTTGCTGGAGTAGGTATGGCCTTTTTGGAGGAAGTGTGTCACTGTGCGCATGGGCTTTGAGGACTCCAATGCTTAAGCCATGCCCAGTGACACAGTTAACTTCCTGTTGCTTGTGGATCTAGATGCATGCCTCTCAGCTCCTTCTCCAGCACCATGCCTGCCTGCATGCTGTAATGTCCTGCCATAATGATAATGGACTGAACCTTTGAAACGGTAAGCCGCCCCAATTAAATGTTTTTCTTTATAAGAGTTACTGTGCTCATAGTATCTCTTCACAGCAACAGAAACTCTAATGAAGACAGTCAGGCTGAGCTACATTAGAGCCAGATCGGAAGAGTGAAAAAAAAACTGACCCTGGACAGTTAGTGGAACACACCTTTAATCCCAGCACTTGGGATGCAGAGGCAGGCACATCTCTACAAGTTCAAGGACAGAACATTCTACAGAGCAATTTCCAGGACAGCTAAGTCTACACAGAGACACCCTGTCTTGAAAAAAAAGGACATAGAAATGGTTGAAAAATTAAACATATTCTAAAAGAGGAATTGTGTTTTCACAGGACACTGGGGATACACGACACTGAATCTAGGCATCCACAAGCTCCAAATTGAAGACAAAAGACTTTCAGGCCCACAGAAGTTCAGGATAGTGAGCATTATCAATGTTTATACTCTGAATAAGGATTTAGTCATTTGGCATTTAGTAAGAAGGCATTTAGGAACACTTACATTGTTTTATATTTACATGAGTGTACAGAGTACAGTAAAATGTGTGATGACAACTTTCATGAGACAGAGAGTGGAGAGAGAAGGATGAAGGGAGAGGAGAGGTGGGAAGGAGAATGAATACTAGCACACCAATTCAGGCTGCTTGAAAAATAAGCAAACTTAAAAAAAGGGTACAATCAACCTGTAACATGAATTGCATAATGTAACCCTCAATGCAACGAAACCCACAGTAGATAGAAAAGCTCACACCAATTCTTCTATTGTGTTTGTTCATAGTCTCATCTGTTAACTCATCAAACTGTCTCATGTTTTCAATGTTTAATATATCCCAAATACCATGAGAAAACCTTGGACAGAAGCAACAATTAAATGTTTTCCAATGGCATCACAGTTTAGTGGGACTAAGAGCCTATCCAAAAGTTAGTCTTAGAACAAGTTGTGCTTTCATGAGTAAAATAAGAGGTTAGTCTTTGATTTTTAATATTCTCTTTTTTCGGGACTGAAGATATTTCATATGGCAATTAATTAATTTGATAATGACAAGAGTACTGTTAAACTTGACTCCCTCTCAAAATTGTCTAGTTGGTAGGAGATACACTTCCCTCTCTTTAATAAATCTTTTGTAGCTGCTTAAATACTGAGTCCCACAGAGCTGGTTCCTCAAAGATGGAAAGCCTCATTAGCATATACTCACCAACTCTTTCTTTCACTGCAGCTTACAGCTGTGACAGAATAAATATCAGCTGAGATTCAGAATACATTATTTTTTAAAATCTGAGGAGTAAAGTAAGTTGCATATTGTATTTTTATTTGATTTTTAGTGGCCTTTGGTTGATACAAATCAAATACATAATCTAAATAATTTGTAGTGCTATACTGGAAATTTCTTGCACAGACATGATGATCATGTCAGCTCAAGGGTATATACTAATCCACAGCTTCTAAAACAAAACACTTTACCCTATGACCATATATTCTTATTTTGAGGTTTAGTTAACAAAACCTATTTATAAAATCAGAAGCATCTACTTGTTTAGTCACCAATGATGCAGTATTTTTGTTTATTAAATGTAAAATACTTAGGAGTTCCAGACTCTCAGTGATTACAAAAATGTGAAAATATATGAAAAATTTTAAAATAATATGACCAAATAACACTAAAGTACTACCAAATTCACATTTTATCTTTACTTCAAAGTGGCATCAGGTTGACCCTGTATATCAAAGTGAGGACAGCAACAAATTCCACATGTGATGTGTGCCAGGCAGACCTTGAGGAATTCATGCTATCAGACCTAAAATCTTTGTGAGATTATCTAAACAAATGAAAAAAATACACCTTTATGTGTGCTAAATGAGTCCATGACCAATCATGTATGTTTTCTTTCTTGCAAAGCACAAACAACTGTGGAAATATTGAAGAAACACAGAGCTAGAAAGCAAAATAAGTATGATTTTTTTTAAGTAACAAAAATCAAACCTTTTTCTGTGATTAAAAAATAGAAATCAATGTTCCCAATATCTTTGGTCGCCTGCCTATTTCAGGTATGAAGGTCATCTATCCATAAAAATAAATTTGAAATTAATTGGAGAGGACGTATGATTATAGTGATCAGTTTCAAAAGTTTCTCAAGGAGTCTCCGTTTTTCCAAGTGTTTTTTTTAAGCTGTCGCCCTGAAACATATCCTATACTACAATGTACCATTTCTACATACCTTACAGAGTGCAGACATGCAGTGAAAGGTTCATGCTAACAGTGAGAGCTGTGGTCCATGAATTGCTGAGATTTTTTTTTTGACGGACTAGACATAGTCAAGAATAAACTGAATTTGTTGAATGAAAGTTTTAGAAATTACAGATCAGACTGTGAGATGCCTCATTTATGGTCTGAGGCAACTGTCTGGTGTTGGTAAACATGCTTATGGGTAGCAGGAAAGGAAAAAAAGTAAAAAGTAAAAAGTAACTTAAGAGGTAAGGAAGCTTGAGAGTTCTTTGATGGAGGAGGGTCATCTGTCTATGTGTTACTTTCATTGGTTAATAA
>LOJH01025216.1:4774-16042 GCA_001685095.1 Ellobius talpinus
ACATACACACATATGCATACATATTATGCACAAATGACTAAAGGCTGTTCATTATCCATTTCAGCATTCGCAGGGTCCTGACCTTCTAAGATCTGGAGAGGTGGGTGTTCTGTGCTGGGTGACTGTGACCTGAATCCTTCTTCCTGACAGTGCCCCCTGAGATCATGAGTCTGTCTTTTGTGTTTTCTAAGGCTATAATTCTATATTTTTATAAAAATATACTTGGATTTCTATTTGTTAGAAAAGGGATTGTTTGCAGAATTTTGCCTGGTTGTTAGGCCTTAAGGTCGACGCAGTGTGGAGAGATGCGGTAAATGCATTCTTAGAGAAAAACCCATCAAAGACACTACAACTCCTCATTCTGTTTTTTTTGACAGAAATGCTTTTAAAATGTGTTATAAATTAACTTGAATTAGATTGTGAAATTGCACACACTACTTGATTAGATAAAGAAAGAAATTGGGAAACTGAAGGGAAGGGCACATTTTTCAATAATTAACCTTAAGAATTATTATGAAACTTTGTGACATTCAAAAGGCACACCAGTGTCTGGGACTATTTGTTGGTGTACATTAATAGCCTATAAGACCAAAAATTTAGAATAGCAGTTAAATATGAATTAAGGCTATAAGCACTTTGTGGTGTTTAGCACAATAATTAATAAAGTAGAATTACAAGTCCTTAAGACCCTAGTTACATGATAATAACTACATGAAGATGTTTCTGTTCCTCTGTAACGACACCAGCATGTATTTATCTGCATCTGTCTGTGGAATATACATACATGTAATAGGTGTTCAAATTTCATTGCGACATGTATCAGACTGGCCTAGTATGTGGTCTGAGACAACTTCAAACAAGGATTCCAGTATGTACACCTGACTGAAAGTTCTTAATAAAATAAAAAGTTGCACAAAATGATTTGTAGTGACAAGTTTGTTTGAAAGGGGAAGTTTTATTTAATTGTTGAAATTTTAATCATTGAGGAGTATTGAAGTATCTGGGAACAAAATGATGTGTAAGAAAAAGAAGTTGAGTCCAAACAGCAGAAATTTGGGATTTTTCATGTAAGAACATAGTATAGTTTGGAAACTCCAGGTAGTTATGAGTTTCCATAATGAATATTTCCCAATAAAGAGTGACTTGAACCTATGGGCAACCATGCTCCTTTCTGGGAGAGAATTCTTCTGAACCGATTTTAGGAATCCCATGTTACTCTGGAAGCAAAAACACACAAGGACACGTACAAACTAAAACTGCCTAACAACAGTATATACCTCACAACACAGAAGAAAAAAAGTCTCAGTGAGGCGCCAGAGGGCTCAGAGGTTAAGTTACCTGACTTTGCAATCACACATTTGAAAAACCATAAAGGTAGTATTTTAACGTTGCTAGCATAAGCCTCAATGCAAGTGCTGGCAGAGAATCATAGCCTTATACAACTACCTGGCATGCGTCAAATGCAGTTAGTCATCCAGTAAGGCCTTTTATAAAACAAGCTTTCCCATATAGCAAAAAAGCAGGTGAACACTGTAGATGATGACCCGGACATGACCTCATGCAATGGGGGATCCAGGAAGCCCAGTCTGATCCCAGCTCCACCTCCAATGGAAGCCCTCAACACCTATTTCCTGCACCCATCCCACCGCCTTCGCATGTAGTCTCAACTCTCAAAGGTTCTGATGAAGATCTGGGGGAGAGGGGAGGTTGGGGGGTGGTGGCTGGGAAGGGTGGAAGAGGGAGGATTCTAGTCATTATGAACTGTATGAGAGAAGAATAAATTTAAAAAAGAAACTTTTAATATTTTATTTCTAGTCGAGTACCTTAGTGTGGGAATGAGAATCAGAAATAGGTTCTCCCACTGAGAGCTCTGGGAAGCACGTGTCCAAATCCAAAAGAAATGCTCAGGAGGATTAGTGTGACAGAGGACTAAATCCCCCAGACAAAATGACAAGAGGTCTGGGCGGTAGGGTGCTGGTTCCGACACTATCTGGAAGCCCCTTTTTATTCTTGTTATCTAGAGGGTGCTCAACCTGATGGAATCCCCATCGTCCCTTTCAAAAAGGCATGTGCATACATGTGCATATTCATGCTTGCCATGGCATGTGTGTATAAAGGTCAGAGGGCAACCGCTACTGTCAGTTCTCACTTTCCATATCCTTGGAGACAGGGTTCACTACCGGCTGTGTGGTCCGTAACTGGGATTACAGCCGTGACTGCAACACCCAGGTTTACATACCCAGGTTTATGTGCATTCTGCTGGTCTGAATTTAGGTTCCGATGCTTGCCTGCCAAACGGTTTACCCACTGAGCCACCTCCGTAGCCCTGTCGTCCCGTTGGGGGTGTGTGACACCATCACCTCACCTGTATGGTAGAAACAACAACATAAATGATCAAGGGTAATTCAACGGGATCCTCCAACCTCTCCGTGGTCTCCCCCCTCAGACGGAAAACCTGGACACTGTGTAGCTCTTCCCTGGTTGCCCATTTACACATCTCATGGTTCCCCACGGAAGGTTCAGCAATTGGTCCCCTCTTCTCCCGCCTCCTCTCCTTGCACCTTTCACCCAGATTCTTGCCATCCAGAACACGTGCCTCCTGTAGAGCAGATTTGGATGAAGCACTCCTCTTTTTTGCTGTTCTTACAAATACTAAAGGGTTTTTTTTTTAAGAGTAAAGAAAGAGCAAACCCCAACCCTTGCTAGCATCTTTCCCCTGGAGACTCAGCGCATGCCCTGCCATGGATAAGATGTGATACTCGAGAGGCGGTGCCCTGGTCACGGTGCTCCAGCCCTACTTGAGCACCGTTGATGTCTGTGTATGTAAGGGTGGAAGAACAAGAGGCCTCCTGAAAGGGCAGCAGTACCTCCACCACAGGGGTGACGCCACCACAGAAGGAAAATGCCACTGCAGATGGCGTGTAGTACCACCACAGGTGTGTGATGCCGCCACAGGTGTGTGATGCCGCCACAGGTGTGCAGTGCCACCACAGGTGCGTGACGCCACCACAGGTGTGTGACGCCGCCACAGGTGTGTAGTGCCGCCACAGGTGTGTGACGCCGCCACAGGTGTGTGACGCCGCCACAGGTGTGTGACGCCGCCACAGGTGTGCTCAGAGCCCCCCTTCCTCTCCTCCCAGTTCTCAGAGCAGGAATCTAGCCTTTCACTCTTTCCCTGTGTAAGGCTAAAACAGAAGACAACAATGTGAATTAGCAAATTGGCATGCACACTTTAAGCTCCCCAGAAACTGGCTCTGGAGCCCCCATTACAGACGCAGGCATGATTATCTTAGCGTGTTCTCCAAGATGGGCTGGCCCCGACCCTCTGAGAAAGGGAGCAGAAAACGGCAAAAGGATCCAAGGTGAAGACACCATGTTCTTAAGAGCAGAAGGAAAGCACATCATTAGAGATAGGATGCTGGCCTTGAACACAGCTGGGGGTGAACATTTCCAGGCCCCTCCCAGAGCCAAAGTTTCAGCCATTCGGTTTCTCTTATGGCATCAGAATGTCTGCGGTGGGGCGCTGGAGAGACGGCTCAATAGCTAAGAGTGAGTGTGCCCTGCTCTTGCAGTGTCTGAGTTCAGTTCCCGGGACACACGCTAGGTGGCTCACAACTGCCTGTAACTCCAGTTTTGGGGATTTTGTTGTTCTCTTCTCGTCTCCAAGAAGACCCCCACACATGGCAGAAACACACACCTATACTCACACACAAAATAAAAAATAAAATCTTCCAGAAGATGTGAAGAACTTCCTGTGGTGAGAACGGCAAATTAGAAGTCTCCCCCAGCAGAAGACGGTTGCTGGGGACCCTCGATATGTCAGTCACACCGCCTGGCTGTCTTGGTGCCTGGGGCTTCCCTTGTTGGGTTCTGCTCTTCCCTGTTTTAGTCTTTCTTCCCCATTTGCTGTAGATTTAGTAAACTCACTCCTTCATTCTATGTTATCCAAGAGTCAGGCTTTAATTGCCGTGGACTTTGTTCAGCTTTATAATTCATTATAGACAAGATTAATAATACTCTGAGGGTCATCGTTTTTTAATGGCACAGGGTCTCTGGGTTAGCCTGGAACTCACTATGTTGCCAAGGATGACTTCTAACGTCTGACTCTCCCGGCCTGGAGTGCTGGGGTTAGAGGTGTTTCACGTGATGTTGGGAATCAAATCCAGGATTTTGTTCACACGAGGCAAGCAATCTACTAACCCACCCCCTACCATGGTATTAGATTGCTTGAGTTTTAAAAAATAACTTAGTATTCACCAAAACTAAAGACAAAACCCATCTAGAACCATGGTCTATGTGACTTCCATTTTGTGTAATGTTCACTCCCCTTTGAGAAATTGCCATTATCAGTATACATTTTGCTATCCTGTTATCATCATCCGATTTAGGGTCAGTGAGAACTTGAGAAAACGCCATGGGCTGCCTCTTGCCTCCTTCCTAAAATGGATCTCTCTGGCTAGGTATCTGAGAGGCAACCCCACACACAGGGTTCCTTTGCTTAGAAGACATTGGGGGACTGCACTTTACCCCTGGGGTTCCTAGCAGAATTGGAGTCCCTTATACCAGCAGACACCTCTCACTGCCTCTGCACCACCCTGGAACATTCAGGGTGCATTAAATTACCTGGAACATTCAGGGTGCATTAAATTAGATGATTGTGACTTCTGCACCAACCCCTCCGGGACATCTTCTTCCCTGATTGTGACTTCTGCACCAACCCCTCCGGGACATCTTCCCTGATTGTGACTTCTGCACCAACCCCTCCGGGACATCTTCTTCCCTGGGTCCTTTCTATAAGCCCTCCTCCCATGATCGCCTCTCATCCCGCATCTGTCTTCACTAATCTCTGCTCATCCTTTAGGATCCACCTTAGTCCCTCTTTAGTATGTCTGCTCTGACCCCAGTCACCGGCACCCATGTGCTCTCCAGAACCTGGGCACAACTCTGTCGTTGTGTGAACCATGTCATGCTTTATTTTTAAGTTTGTGTGTCTGCTCCTCCATGAGTCTATTCATCTATCACCTGCTGCTGGCATAAGAACTGACATCCAACAGTTTCTGAAGTACCTGTGTACATGAAGAACTGGTTTCTTCTGCAGGATTTCTAAAAGACCAGAAGGTGGCAGTATGGAGCTAAGGGGGAAAAGTGGGGGACAAAACTGGCCAGTCAATTAATTAATCTAGGAAGAACTATTCTTTCCCTCTCTCCCTCTCTCAGTCTCTGTCTCTCTCTGCCTCTCTTTCTTTCTCTCTCTCTCACACCTCTCTTTCTCTCTCACACACACACATCTCACATACACAATCTCTCTCTCACCTCTCTCTCTCTCTCTCTCTCACACACACACACACACACACCCCATGCATACACACATGCCATACATGCTCCAGGATAAACTTTCAGTTGAGTTTTGTTTCTCTTTTCCAGTAGAATTTAGGAAAATGAAGCCATTAAAAAAATTGTGCTCAACAGAAACACCACACCCCAAAATACTGGACTTTGGAGCACCCTATGAAACACACGCCCTTCCATTTCATTCATGTAAGTGCCTGGAAACTGCTTCCCAAACTGTCCGTTCAGCCCATAAACCACTGTCCAGTGTATAGACGATTGTTTATAGACTGAGGGGGTTATTGCAGGAAAACGCTTACTCCTCTACTGTGATCCCACCCTCGTCTCTCAGCGTGTTGCGTTTACTCTTGTTCAATCCCCCCCTCCCCACACATCAGCATTCTAATCAGCTTAGGACTCACATCTAGGTTCTAAATTAATCCAGGCTGAGAACCTGGCCTTTAGTTCAGTGATGCCTGGGCATGCGCTTCACGGTGGCTTGTCATTTTATATTCTCCCTGCGCACCCGTGCCTTCACCAGTACCACCTCCCGGCTGACTCCTCTGAGGACAGGCCAGAAACCTGAGTGTTCATTAGGTAAGGGCTTACAGTCAGAGCCAAGGATTAACAACTCCAAGGCAGGAACTCTGGGTCAGGGACCTAGCAGGGCTGCCAGAGTAAACTGGAGTTCAAATGAAAGTAGATTAGTGAAGTTTTTTTCCATGTGTAGTCAAGGTCAGTCACCCTACCTGGGTAATAAAGGACCCAGGGTCCTGTGATAAGAGGACACTGTTACTACCCCTAGATCAAAGGGCAAGGGGAGAGAAGAGAGTCTGCCAACTAGTAGCAGAAGCCAAAAACGGGAGAGAATTGCTCTTCAAATCACTCACCAATAAAAGCCAAACCTACTCCATAAGACCTGACTGGGTCTCCTTTCAATGAGGAGAAATAAGGTTGTGTTTTCTGGCATCATTTCTATTGTCTGTCGATTGTGAGAGCTTCACCTCAACCCCGCCTCTCCTTGTGATAGACCCTACAAGAACTTCAGGTCTTCATGTCGACCAAACGGCGATTTTCCTCATGGTCATAAATACAAACTGGGCATTTCCCCCCCACTCTGGCCGGCAAAATACAATTGTTACTAGACTGAGTTCAGGCTGCCTAGCCCAAAGCAGCTTGATCTCTTCACCACCCTGGGAAGTGTTAGCATGAAGAATGAAGAATGCACAGGCTTGCTTAATTTCAAAACTAGTTCACAGCCCCTTTGCTCAAAGCAGCCACACAGACTCACCCTCCATGACCATGACCGGGAACTAATGGAGCAAGTGTTCAGATTTGATAAGCTGCATTCTACGCGGAAATTAGAGTAAACGTGAAATCGGCAAAGCGCTTGCTCTACCTTTCCTCCTACAAGCACGTTAGGCATCTGTATATGAACAAGTCTGGAATCTTGACGAGGCAGATGACCAGGATGAGACCCTCCATTTCCTCAACGAGGACGCACACTATGGATGAAGCACTCTTGGGACCCTTACCCAGCAGGCACTGGGTTTTACATCATCTCAGGTCACACCCACACTCCATGGTGTAGCTTCTTGCTCTGAAAGGTGGAAATGAACGGCCTTGCTCTTTGACAAACAGGGCTGGAGCCTAACATGCTGAGGGGGTGGGACACACGCCTGTGTAGGTATGTGGGCTCCAGAGGGGAAGTTAGATCTAACATGCTGAAGGTTGGGACACACACCCGTGTAGGCATGTGGTCTCCCGAGGGGGATGTTAGGTCTAACATGCTGAGGGGTGGGGCACACACCTGTGTAGGCATGTGGTCTCCTGAGGGGGGTGTTAGGTCTAACATGCTGAGGGGTGGGGCACACGCCTGTGTAGGCATGTGGGCTCCAGAGGGGCATGTTAGACCTATTCTCTGTCATTTAACACCTATGCTTTTGAAGCAGGGTCTCTCACTGAACCTGAAGCTTACTGTGTTATCTCGGCCGGATAGCCAGCAAACACCTAGGCTCCGCATTTTGCTACTCCCAGTGCTGGGGTTATAGGAAGATGCAGCCATGCCTGGCTTTTGTGGGAAGGATGGGAATCTGAAGTTGGGTCTCCTTGCTTTCACAGCCAGCACCCTTATCCACAGAAAATCTCTTCAGCCCTGGAACCCGACTTGTTTTTATGGCAATCACTTTGAGTGTTTGTTTTGAGATAAGTATTTTATAACGACACCTTTCAGGTTCTGGGACTGCACAAGGCTGGCTATGTTCCATTTTTAAAGATTTATAGCTATTACAGGCTCCATGTTGATTGACATTGAGGTCTATTTTGGATCTAGTACTGGCTGTTTTTTTTCCTCTTGAACTTTATATCTACCACCTGTCTTAGAGAAAGCCAAGAACGAAGTGCTTTGTATCACTTACCATCAATTTTTAAAGTGCAGTGAACTCTGTGAATGATTAGCTCAGTTTTCAGCTACCAGAGACTTAAAAACACAAGACAAACCACCATGACTTGCTTTGTTCCACTCCGGCAAGGATTCCCAAACTGAGGGTTTGTGCCTGAGTTAGGAACCCTTGTAGGAAAGTGCGAGTTCTCTCAGGTAAAGCAAGTGGATGTAGGATTTGAGATACCCGTGCCAACCTTTTTATCCTTTTCTGGAACAAAGTCACAAGTCATTTAAGGAGTCGTAAAAGGAATATTTAAAAGTGGCGCAAAGTTCTCAATTAACTCAGAAAGTGGCACAAGGTTCTCAATTAATTCGGGGCTCACCTTGGGCAAGCCAAAGGAGCTCTTTGCCTTGGTCCCAATGGAATGAAACTGTTGCCTCAGTAGGACAATGGCTGCCTTTGCCCTTTGGCCTCAGTTACTTAACTACACAGCAAAAGGGACGGTAGTAGAAGTCTGAGGGGATTTTCTTCCGTTGGGCTTTGTGTACAGCAAGAGAACTCGCCTTCTTCTCCCAGGTGGAATGTGGATTTGGCTAAGAAAGGAGACGTTTCTTATGACCAGAAATTGGGACCTGCGAAAGCAATGCCTTCTCTGAAAGGATGGTGACATGTGAGGCATGTGCTCACAGCTCTCCATTGGGGTGAGGGGCTTCCTTCTGCTGTGAATCCTAAATGTCTACTGTGTGCCTCACTGTAGCATCCTGGGGAGAGAAGATGACTGCCGTGCAGGCTCGGTGCTCCTCAGCCTCCCTTCCACTAGGAGGATGGAGCGGGGTTTCTCAGGGAGTCCTGGGGGCTGCTGCAGGGTAAGGTGAAGTCAGTGCTCAGCGGCCAGAGCACTGAAAACGAGAGTCTACTTTTGGGAGGTGCTGGCTGCTCCAGCTTCTCCAGCCTCCGCCCACAGTCTGTCCAGTGGCTGCATACATGCCAACTCAAGCCAAGTTATAAATGTCCAGGAGCACCGTTATTAGTGTTTTGCTTTGCATTGTTTCTGTTTTTTGCTGTTGTTGTTTTGTTTTTGTGTCTTTGCTTTGACAACATCTTATTTTGTGGCTCTGGCTAGCCTAGAACTTGCTATTTATCTCAGACTGGCTTCAAACTCATAGCAATCCTCCTGCCTCAGCCTCCCTGCTATTGGGATTATAGACATGTATCTCTATGGCTGGTACTGTGGTAGTCCATGGGGTACTCAGATCCCAAGAAGGTCCTTTTGGAAGGATAAATATCTCAAATATGCCTTATTTCTGTTTGTGAAAAAGTTACTATGCTCAGAATACTTGTTTCCCCTTAAATTTCATATTCGATACCTTAATCCCCGAAGTAATGGTGTTAGAAGAGAGATGCTATTTTAGGGAGATGATTGGTCCATGAAGATGGGCACTCCAGAACAGGGTCAGTGATGTCATGAAGAAGTCCGAGGAATCCCACACACCTCTCCCTCTCCCAGCATATAAAAGTGCCTATGTACAACCAGGAAGAGACTTGTCGCCAGCTGCTGAGCATGCCCGTTTCCTGATACATGACTTCTCAGACCCTAGGGTATGAGAAACCACTTTCCATTGTCTATGAACCAACAGTGTTCCCAGGACTATTCCACACAGGGGCTGTCACCTGGACAATACATACTGAGAGGAGAAAGCTCTCAGGTATGTCAATGCATTTCTCTTTACTACTAGACTTCTAGAGTCAGAAAGCAGGGGGTTCAGACCACTCTGAAACCTGGGAATCTTACGAGGGCTTACCATAACCTCAGTTGCCATTCTCTTGGTTGCCAGGCCCAAGGACTCACCCAGTGTCTCCTACTTAAGAGCTTGTCGGCTGCTTTGCAAAGAATCATTTCATGGGCGGTGGTCCAGAGTGTAGTCTGTTTGCCTAGGATGGCACTAGCTCAGGGCTGAGATTCCAGAATTAGCACTTTCCATGCTCCCAGGAACACAGAATGAGCAGGATACCACATTTAAAGATCTCATGAACGCCAGACGTGGTGTCACAAAACACCACGCTCTTTCCTTTGGATAGATATTTACAATTCCACGCTCCATCCCCTTGTTTGGCATACTGTGGAAAGCGGTAGAATGGGAAGGATAACTGGACTCCTGGTGGCACCAGTATACTCTCACACTGTCTTGTGGTGAAGCCATACAATAGTTCTCCGAGAGGCTAAAGGCTAACCTTAGAGCAGCTTGCGGAGGGTGTAGGGAACGAGGAATTGCTCCGTGAAGAAGGGCAATCCCTTGCTCAGCTTTGCTTTTGGAGCCTTGTTGCTCGCACAATGGGACCTCTGATTTTGCCACAGTCCCAGTTCAGATTGACAAGAGGAGGAGATCAGTGAGTCTGCATCCACTAACCCTCCCAGCACGTTCCAGTGGCCAACCTTCTCCGTCCCTTATGCCACACAAAACATCGAGTCAGCCATGGCGTGTGCCAGGCTCGAAGAGATTCTGTCTAAAAGCAAAGCAGACCAAAGGAAGCTGAAATCTGCGGTGCAAAGCTGATGTCCAACTGCCAAAGAAAACATTTTGAAGCTATAAGCACGGAGAGACAGAAATGACCTCAAATTTATTCAAATTCAGCCTCCTTGTTTATAGATGGGGTGGGTGCGGGTAGATGAAAGACCGGTGGGCTCAAAGCAGAGACAGAAACCCATGGCTGCTTCTTAAAATGCAGTTTCTTCTCAGCCTTCCAGCCGTCATTCCACTTTCCAGAAGTCAGTGTATCTTGTCCTTGTCAGCCTTTGGAACAGATGGAGCTGTTCTCAGCTGGTGTCAAAAGGCCAGAGAACAGTGTGTCCTCTGCAGCTCCCCAAACAATTTAAAATCTCTGCTTAGGAGTCCCCTAGAAGACGTCCATTGAGACCACCCCTCCCATCCAGTGCTGGACTTCACCCCACTGCCGTCTGCAAAGGCATTGTGCAATTTCTTCTCGAGCATCTCCAAGTCAGATAAATCGTAGTTCTTCCCATAATGACACGCAACAGCTGAGAGAATGAGTAAAGAAAGGACACACGTGGGCATGAATGAAACGGTGATGTAGAAATGAATTCACCCATTGAAGAATGATCAGTATTGCTTCAGCAGAGAAAGAAGGTTCCACGAGGTTTGGAAGCTGATCCTGACGTTAGACACAATGGCCTCTTTCTAGGTCCTAGGTTTTATAGCTGCCTCACAGGCTCAGAAATAGGTCTGATGCACCCACATCAACCCTTGTTTGCAAGCTCAAGGTGACTTTCTGTATTGTCCCTGAGCTTCTTTCTATACAAATAAACAGCCTACCTGGGCAGTGGTAGCACACACCATTAATCCCAGCACTCAGGAGGCAGAGGTAGGTGGATCTCTGTGAGTTCGAGGTCAGCCTGGTCTACAGAGTGAGTTCCAGGACAGGCAGGACTGCTTCAAAGAGAAACCCTGTCTCAAAAAATCAGTAATGATGATGATGATAATGATGATGATGATGGTGGTGATGGTGATGGTGATGATGATGATGATGGTGATGATGA